>QVOB01006630.1:0-16848 GCA_014839585.1 Pseudomyrmex concolor
TCTCTCTCTCTCTCTCTCTTTTTCTTTGAAAATATGAACTTTATATAATTTTTCTTTAATTAGCGTGGCGCGTGCATTATACAAAAATATATGAAATCATATATTTCTTATAATTATTACGAATTAATAATTGCGCGAATGAGCGCGCGAGCCCCGCTATTGATCACAAGGGGGGAAGAACGTAAAAAGAACTGTAGGAAGGTTAATTAAAATGCTGAACGCGATGGTATTGTGTGCATTACTCTCGACGCGAATAGCGCGATCTCGGGAAGAGAATAAGAAGTCGGGAGAGATCGGCTTGGAAAGGATGCGATGTAAGGCGAATCTTTTCTTCGAAAAAAAAGACGTGCGCTATTTTGCCGCGTGATAATGAAGCTGACGGTTCATTAGTTGAAAAAAAAAAAAAAAAAAAAAAAAAAAAAAAAAAAAAAAAAAGCCAACGTTATTGGACAATCCGACTACCACCGGCCCGGCTCTTTATATCTTGCTTTTATTCGACCTTTTATCGCGCGCTTTCTCTCGCTCGCTTCACATCGACTACTCGAACCGCCCTTTCTCCCCACGGCTTTCTCTCCCCCTGACCATGGCAAATCCCTCTCGCTGCGTGGCTCTGCGGAATCGCGGCCTCAGTCACTGTTCCACTCCAGGGATTAAGTGTATATCAGATGATACGAGATTCCGTAGAATTGAATGTGCCACCAACGGCAGTACTAGTACATATAGTATATATATAGTATATATATGTATGTATGTGTATATATATATTTTTTTTTTTTTCAAGGGAGAGAGGGGGATTATTCTGTTATTTTATCGGGAACCCGGGATCGAACACGCCCGCGGGCTTGACCGAGGTGTTCCGTTCGTGTGTGTTGTTGGTCCAGCGAAAAAGTGGGCGTACATATTTATCGCATAGTTCAAGGTTTGTTTGGGCAACGATAGTGATTCGCGTGTTTTCTTTTTTTCTTTTGCCGAGAGAAACGCAGTCACGCGATCACTCTCGACGTCAGTCGTTATGCTGTTTTAGAGGCTCGTTTAGAAGAGGAGAGGAAATGTGAAAGAGAAAGAAAGAAAGAAATGTGAGAGAGATGACGAAAATGGCAACACCGCGCAGATGGAAAAATAAAGGACGGCTAAAAAGTTATTGCGCACAGTTCGAGTATCTCTTTCCCTGTTATTGTTGTGCAGACTTTATAATCAAAATATGTGGGAAAAAAATATAATAATTCAAAGATAAAATCTTCAAAACTAATAAAAATTGTTATTTTTTTCCGCTTTGTAACTCGCAACAAACGAAAAAACTTTTTCCGACGAATATATTTCAGCGCTAGGATAAAAAAAAATGTTCAAATAACCGAACAAATACCACTGGCCTGCGGTATTTATTAAAGAAATAATTAGTTTAGGTGTCTAATAATTATTTTTTTTTTTAACAACGATCCAGTCAGTGAGACATTTAGCTTACAAACATATTTCGTTCGAGCGAGCCGAGTCGCGCAAAATTCGGGATACAGTTGTTTCGGATACACTTGAGCGTGAACGCGAAATTATAAAGCTGCATATTACATAAACCAGTAAGTTCATGAAAAAATCCGGCTGTTATCGTGACAGTATACCTACTTGCCGTGATAAATCGCTAATTCGCAACAAGTAGTTAACGGCGTTATAAATGTTCGCAGTAATATAAAACCCTTCTCACTCGGAGATTACAACGCGACGCGATAACGTACGATAATTTCCATCGCGTAACGACCGCAATATTTTTTTTCCCCACACTATCAGAATTATATGGAGCGTAACTCAGAACTCACTTTCCTCCCTTAAAAAATAAAAAAAAGAACGTGCACTCGAACGGACGAACGTGTTAATTTAACGAGCCGCGCACAAAAAAAAACAAAACAAAACAAAAGTCGATCCTCACCGAACTACTTGCCTTCGGCGCATCAAAAATTCTATATAATTTTGCAATACACATACCTCAAGAGTTGAGGAATCTAAAATTTTGCAACAGAGAAGAGTACGAGAGAGATTGCAATCCGTCAAGATTTACCGCATCTTTGTAATAACTGAAAGAATGCGCTAGAAAAGAGAAACCGGTTATTAAAATAAAAAAAAAAAGTTGATAAGAAGGCGAAAGGCAATAGATCAGGATTTATCATAACGCACAAAAGAGCGCGATGTAATTCCACACCGACTGCAAGAACTTATAGTGATAGATAATGGCGGAGTGTTCTCTCGGAGTTTTTCTCTCTTTTTCATTCTCTTGGAAAGTGCAAGAATATCCCCGGGAATAAAGTCGGAATGCGCGCCGGAGGAGAAAGAGGCGAGGAAGAAGAGGATCGTTAGAGAAAGCGAAAGATACGACCTCGTAAAGATCAGTGTAACTAAACCGGTCGCATTGTCCAAACAAAATTCTCACAATATCCAACCGCGCGAGATATTCCGGGCGAGTGTGAGATACACTCGGAGCGGCTAATACAGAAGCGGCGCGAAACAGATCGTGGAAGGTTTGTGGTAGGGAGGGATGGATGGACTGAAGAAGGAGAGTGTTCAAAATCTGTGAGAAAGAGAGAGAGAAGAGAGAAAGGGGGGACGAGACGAAGCAGCAGTCCGGAGGAGCCAAAAAGACGGGAGAGCGAGATGGGTCGAGAGGGTGAGAAAGAGATGAAGACGCTCCAATAACAGTCGCCCTCGTATTTCCAGCTATCCAAGAGCCGAAGGAAACCCACGTCGCCAAAGCGGAATCTCAATCTCGAGACCGGCGTGCGATATTTGCACCGACGATTTTCACGAAACTGTTTAACGATGAAAGCGGACGAGAGAGAAACGTGTTATATTCGCATCTTCCTCCCCCCTGTCGGATCCCCGTGTCGCGTTATACACGCGTGTCGTGCCAAACTGACGTGCGATTCTCAATCGGATTTATTTTGACACGCGAGATTAGGGATTTTCGTTGATCTTTCAACTTTGCGCTATTGACACCGAGAGAGAAGTCACTCTCGATAAAGTCGTCAAACACACGTCGCTATTTTCTGGGGTGAACGACGGGTGTAACTCGTGTTACATGATGAAAAGACACACTTTCATCTGTTCTTTTCACTTACCGACTGACAGGTTTGACAATATTGGAAATCGCGCTTGTTACACACGAATCGAACGAAAGAACGAATTAAACTGTATTCGAAACTACAACAAACTTTAGCTATATCGCATCTATCTTAATAGTTAATTAGATTCGAGAAATTAATAGCAAATCCATGTCACGTGATCAAAAAGGAAAGAGAGAAAGAGAGGAAAGCATTTTATATTCAGAGATAATAAAATAATCGAAAGATTGCGAGCGTAAGGAATACGAAAGATTAATTAAATGCAATTTTTGATTGCCGAGAGCGCGCGATCTTCGCTTCGCATCTAATAAGATCGGACATAATTCTCCGCCTTGTCCGCGATCTTCCATCTTTCTTATATGTATTCAGAGCCGGCGGCGTCACCGGCTATCATTTCCATCGAGCATTACTCGAGCAATACTCTTCTGAGATTCCTTAATTAAACGGATTGACAGCTACATTACTAAGAGTCGCGTTATCGAGAAATCGATCTTGCCCCGCGCGATGGAAGGATCGTCTCCGCCGCCAGGCTCGTCCCGGTTTTTTTTTTTTTTTTTTTTTTTTTTTTTTTTTTTTTACGCCTGTCTTCCTACTCGGGGTCCTTTCGTAATTCCGTAGCTCGGTCGGTGCCTTTGAGGAGCCCGCGCACAAACCCGCTCTTCGTATGAAGAATCGAATCTCGTGTAACAAGAGGCAGACGAGGAAAGGAAGGTGCGCGCGCCTTGTGCTTTCTTGTATATCTCTGACGAGAGACGCGCGTCGAGATTTCTCCAAGTCTTGGAAAGAGACTCGCGTTCCTTCCGCGACTGTAACCGCTCGACCGAGTATACATACGCTCTCGGAATATCGTTGAAGCTCGAAAGAAAATATTCAGGAAGAAGAGTCTAGCTCATGGCTACGTGGAACTATCGACCAACGATCGCATAAAATTTTATCAGTTTTTCAAAGAATTTTTCATTCTGTTCAAAAGACTCGCTCCGATACATAAAGTAATGTCCTTTGATGTCCTTGAAAAAAAAATGTCTCGATGACCTAATTTATTCATTAAAGAAATTTTATAATCAATTTATGTCATTTATGTTATATATGTTAAAAGTTAGAAAACAAAATTTAAAACGCATCTTTGAAAATATTTAGAACATCGAGAATTGTGTAATAATATTTACGTAAATTAATCTCTTTAATAAATGTCCGATATTGGCGCACGGTTCGGGTCACTGGAACAATTACTTCATTCGACGTGTTACATCCAAATCGCGTAACGACGATGATTTTCAAGCGAATAAACCTCGAACAATAAAGGCTCAATGACGGCGAGAGAGAAAACGCTGTATTATTATCTAAATTACTATTCCGCCGGTGTTAAAACTTCGCCGCGTATCTATTCCTCGAGGAGACGAGGTCTTCTCTCGAGGTGAGAAAGGATCGCTTCCTCTCTCTCTTGAGGAAGAATTATATTCCAGAATGCTTACTTTCGCTTATCGTCGAGAGAGCAAGCGCGCGCGCTTGAACCCTGGGTTCTATATGCAAAGTGCTTGTTTAATAATCACGAGACGGGATGCGTCGCGGTGCCGGGATGCCGGGGGCCGCTTAAAGGGTTTTGTTCACTAAACTCAATGTGCTACAAATTGCAATCGAATTTGGCAATTACATTTCTTGTGTACACTTGTAGCTTAAATTGTACGCCATTTCGTGCCATTTCCGAGACATTCAATGTTACAAAATCGCACTTTTGTACGCGTATTTTTATGAAAGAAACAATTTTACGACGATTAGTATGTTGCAATTTTTTAAATAATGTTAAAACTAAAAAATAGTGTATAACTCAAGAGTGTACGTGTAAAAAAGCTAAACAATAAATTCTTACAATTAATAATTTTTTGTTAAAATGTTAAATATATTGTTTGAAAAGATGTAATTAATATAGACGTAATTTTTAGTCAACAATGTTTTTTCTAAAAACGCTGGACCTCAAATGCACGGTCCTATTTGCACGTTCAGCGAATAGATTCCTTAATCAAAATTCTATCGCATCGAGCGCGAGTTGCTCCTCGAGCAGCAGCGTGTTCTTTTTTTTTTCCTCTTCGCTTTATGACTTGTAGTCGGGGGGATGTATATTTGTCGACAGGTAAACGAGCGATACCTGCGCGATCATACGGCCTCTGTTATTGTTTTTCCCGCGGCGCGACGAAGATGTCGAGTGTGTTTTCTTGTCCGACAGATGGAATTTAATACCGCCGCGAATGTGCGTGCGAGTCGTATACACACCGTAAGTGTGTGTGTACACATAACATACTTCACGTTTTAATCGCAGTATTATACATTTTAATTACAGTATTATATTAAGCTCTGTAATGTAGAAGCGCGCGCTGTGAATTGCCGTAAGAATGTCATTATTAAATTTCTCGAGTATTCGGGATTGTGCGTTTTTTCTCTTGTTTCCTTCTTTTCTTCCCACCGAGGGAGTGTGGGAATTTATTCGCTCATTTTTGTAATCGAATTAATTAAAGATCGCGCGTAAAATTGCAAGAGCCTCGATAAACGCGAAGCGAAAAACGCGGTCGAAAAATGTGTGTAGCTGTGTTTCCTCTTTTGTTTCGGGCGGGAGTATACGGGCCTTAATAAATTTTCCTTAGCGAGTTAGCGAGCGTGCAGCGCGGAGAGAGAGCATTCGAGGGACAGGTGTGGTAATATGCTAATGAGAATTCAACTAAACCTGTTTACGGCTATCTCTCACGAAATTGATAAGATAACACCGCAGAAAGCGGTTTCGGGGGCTCGTTTTTGGTCGTCGCGTTCCTCTTTTCGAATATGCTGCTCTCATTCAATTTATACGACGTATAGATACACACTTGTCGCTACTACCACCGCGCGCGATAACCATCATAACAAATCACCAGTCGTGTGTATCTCGTGGTGGAGAACATACAGCGGCAATTCTCTTTTTATTAAATTGTGTGTCCCGACGAGGCGCGGTGTTAATAAAAAATTTCGGGATACAAGTCAAAACGGTTACATTACACCGCGTGTATCGGAATCTCGCGCGAGTGAGCAATTGACACATTCGAAAAGTAAAGACCGAACTTACTGAAGTTTGTATTTGAAATCATTTTAAAATACACGAAGCAAAGTTTATTGTAACAAAATCACGAGAGAAAAAAAAACGAAACGGTTCGGAAATAAGACGTACGTGGTAAGGATGATAAAGAGATAAGAATATCCAGGTTTCAACGATATAAAGAAAATTACGGCGAGAAATTTAAATCCAATTCCGTCATGCGAGCTAATTGATGTCGTCGTAGGCATAAAATGGATAGGCTACGGGCGAGCGTGAAACTTGCGTCAAGTGGCGCCGGATACCAACCGCCGAATGTTTCAGTTATAACTTGTCATAGTTCTTGAACTAAAATCGATAGAGCGTAAATTTCGTCGGCTTCGCGTTAAACTCGTTACGAAGGATAATGGCCCCGGCAGCTTTCGAATCCCGCAGACTCGAATCAGGGACAGTTTGATCGAGTATTCGTTAGAGAGATACGAGTTATACGATATACATCTTCGCGCTATACTAGAAGCTACTCTGTAGATCGCACAAACTTTCACGGATTAAAATCACTTAAATTAAATGTTGAATTTTTTTTATTTTAATTTATAAAATCAACCACGCACACGCCATTATTTTATTTGAGCTCAAACAATATTTAATTATTAAACGTATCGTAATACAATTACGGCGTTTAATGTTTTATTATGTGCAAAGAGAGAATCGAACAAAGAAATTGGAATGTTCGGGAGCTATTAAAATTTAATTTTTTCCATTTTTTATTCCAAATGCAATTCGTGTGTGTCGCGCCACCGGCGCGAATACATAATAGCCATACGCGAGCGAACTGTTACACGGCGCGAGCGTTACATTTGTTACACACGTATTTATTCAAATAATGCTCGCAAAATGTCAGAGAGACGCGGCGCCGGACGCTGACTCGTTCTCTCTTCGCATTCTTCCCTTCTCTCGTCTCTTTTGTGCGCGCGCTCGTCACAAATAACAGGGTTGTCCGGTGTATATTTTATAACTACACGCGTGTCGATGCCGGCGCGTCGTTATACGCTCCTCTCGAACCCGTAATCATCACCTACCATCTATTCCTACCGACGAGCGCGGATTATTGGTGTTAGACCGCTGCGCGCGCGCACACACACACACACACACACATCGCACACACACAACCGCCCGAGGGCGAATTCTCTGCCCTCGAACAAGAGGAACAACCTTCTCCCGTTACCACGGAACCTCTCGACAATAAATACGCTGCCGCAAGCCCTCCTTGCCACTATGAAGTTGTCTCTTCTTTCTCGTTCTATATCTTCCTGCCCTTGCCTTCCTCTTCTTCGTTAACCACAACGAACAGACTTCGTGTTCGGAAGATCCGCGACGACTACGACTGGTTGATCGTTAATTGTCGATGGGACACTGTCGACCATAAGTCTCCCGTGAAAACCCCGTGAGATTTCCCCGAATCTTGAGGAATCTCCGAAAGCTTCTGTTGTATCTCGTGTGACGGCGAGGAGATGCTGATCGACCGAGATAATTGATCACAGCGTGTCAGAAGATTAGAAATTATTCGTGGGATCTTGTAAAAAAAACCCCCTTTTGGTAGAGATTCTTGAAATAAGATTTTTCGACAGTTAGACGTTGCGACTAGAACATTAATGATTTTTTTGAAAACATAAAAAACACTGATATTGTTAGAAATTTTTAAAGATTTTCTGTAAAAACGTGCGAAAATCTTGAATCGATACATCCGCAAATTCGCAAACACTTAAGCGAAGAAAAAATGCACAAAAAAGGATAGGGAGATGATTCGCGATCAATTTACAAATGAGGAAGGGAAGAACAAAAATTTACATCTCCCGCGGAAGCATTTAATCAACTGGTGTTCGAGTGAGATTCGCTTTAAAAGGGCGCTCGAAAAGGAGGGGAGGAGGAAACGGATCGAATCAAGGGGGAGAGAAAGAGATACCACAGCTCAAACGTGGGATGTTCGATGCCTATAATAGGCCGGGTGCCACTCAGAGGCAGCTTTGTTGAATTTCACGCCATTTGAGTAAATGGACAAAGGGAGCGGAGGGACAGATCAAACAGTGGATATTTTGCAGCGCGTTGCAATGCCGCGGTCAATATAATTTAGGTTTGCTTTCTCTCTCGGGGTGTGAGCTCCTCTATCTTTCTCTCTTTAACTTTTTCCCGTGTCAGTCGAACACCACCCGGCTCTTACGGGATAGACTGACGAGCCCGTAATAATTGCCGATTCTCTTCCCCGCTTCTCTTCTAGCGCGGATTTCAGCCAATCTACAATCAACGCGTCGCGGACAAATGACAGTGTCGCAATTTCGCAATCGAACACGCCGCCGTCGCTTTGTCAAGCGGACACGCGATTTTCCTTCTCGATGGAACGGTAAAGTGACGGTCCACGGTCATTCTTTACCCACCGCTTTAAGAGCGAGGAAAAGGGATCTTGATAGAAAACCTGATAAGAAGAAATGTGTTCCGCATCGGGAGAGGAACGGGGTAATGTCCGGTGTGAAATAGTAGCGAGTTTTACCGCTGAATAATATTAATAGCGAATCAATTGCTTTGTGCTGTCCGCCGTGGAGAATAATATCATTTATGATGCACACGTAATGTAATATACGGTACTTTTACATATATTTATTGTTAACTTTTCTTTCTCTCTTTCTCTCGATTGGAGAAACATGTTAAAACGTCAAATTAATACTTTTCGAAAACTGAATAATATAAATTTGGTTCGCTTCGTGTTTCGTCGACGATAAATTTTTCGTCACCATTGACGGAGTATTTAATTTTATTACGCGATGTTATTTAATTGACAATTTAATTACACGCGCACAAGATTAATTATCACGTGGGGTCATCGCGCAAACCCGTGCGATATCATGACGTCAGTCTGTCACGAGAATCGGAGCGTCAGCGCGCGTGCGACGACACGTGGTCGCATTTAATTAATTAGTTAATTAATAAACGATAGAATAATTACCGAGTTTTACGGTTAGATACTCATCATATCAAACACGCGGCTTTCGACACGCCTGCGACGTTACACGCGTTTTTAGATACGCGTTTTCTCCCCTCCTCCCCCCCGAATGTGTACAAATGCCACAATTCGTGGGTAGTGACGTTTCCATCAGGCGCTCTATCGAATAACCATAAAGTCTCATCAATCCGTCGAGTCTCTCTTTCTCCCAATTACCATATTTTTATTCACGCGTGTCTATCCTCATTATTACGCTCATTCAGCGACGATGCGTTCTTATTATCGGGATTCCTTTTGACTTTGCCGCGCGCGCGTACATTCATGCGTCATCGTATACGAATGGCTGGTTTTTCGCAAAGAGGAGGAAGAGGAGAGAGAGAGAGAGAGAGAGAGAGAGCTCTCTTCGTTCTATGAGGTGGTAACAACCGCGGGTTTCTTTAACTAATGAGCCGTCAGCTTCATTACGGAGAATGAAACGCCACGGCGCAGACGGAAACGATGAATATTAAAGTCCGGCGCTAAAGAGGCACCTTTATTGGGGAAATCTACCGACGATGATCGTTCGTTTACCGTAAATCCGAGAATTTATCGATCGCTCGGACGACTCAATTTGTTCGAGGTCCGGTCGAGGGGGGTATAACAAACGTCAAAAAATAAATAGGATCGGCTCTCGTATAATGGATACGCCGCCTCGTAATCGCCGCGCACCGGGTTTCTTTGTCGCGCCCGGCGCGGAGGGCTTTTATCGCTCTCGTCGATTCTCGGGGCGCTCTCGAAATTTCTCCATTAAAAGCCGTTACGTTGGGTGCTCGTGATAGATTATTACTCACGTATATCGATTACCAGCAGTGGTGAGCATCGATTATCGTTTATCGGTTATCGCGCGCTGTACACCCCGCCGCCCGAATGGGGTAGCTCGTTGGCACTTTTCGAATCCATATTGGTCCATGACAGCTCGTGATTTCCGGTTATGATCAACAAACAATACTAGATGAATCGGCTATCAATCTACAATGGTAAATCAATCGGCCATCTACGTCCATAACTGTCTTTTATTTTTTTTATTTTTTTATTTTTTTATTTTTTGCGCTCGCGCGTGCGAATTCCGGACGATTGCGGTCGATCGTTATAAATTGCCGTTATAGCGCATTAGAAAGATATTGGGAAAAATAATCGTCTTTTTTTTTTTTTTTTTTTTTTTTTTTTTTTTTTTTGCCCTTTGTTCTCATCAATCGCTCTCGACGCGTCACTTGTCAGTTATTTTATCGTTTATAAACAACGCGTACGGATACAAAAGCTTAGTCCTTGTGTGAATTTTTTTAGGAATAAAAAGTGAATCATATGCAAATTAGATTCTCGTAATTACTCAGCGATCTTAGCGAGGTTTCTTTTATTTTTTTAAGTGAGATTTTCGGGTCATGCTTCGGCAATTCGAGTCTTTCGCGATATCATCCGCAAATGTGGCGCGCCGATCTGCCTATTAAAGAGGGCGGAGATTTCCGTATTAATGCATCATCAACTCCGTGTATTACGATACGATTACGTGGCTGAAAACGATCCCTAATTTGCTGTCAAGAAAGCCATTATCGCAACATCATCAGAATATATTATTGCCGCGTACAAGGTGTCCGATTTTTGTGGCATTTTTTTTTTTTTTTTTTTTTTAAGAAAAAAATTTTGCGGTGTAATCCTTCACTTGTTCAAGAACTACGTACAACAAACGATCCGTCCGGATCATGTCGGATCATTTGTAGTTCTTGAACAAGGAAACTTATTACAAAAAGAGAGACGTCTAACGAGAATTAACTTTCGGAGCGAAATAGGCGAGTATATTTTAAATACCTTTCTCTTTTCTAAATTGAGTTTTGAATTTTTTTATTTAAAAAACCTTTGCAATCTTATTTACGTCGACGTTTTATCTAAAAAAAAAAACTTGTCTGCGAATTGGCTGCAAAAGTGAAGTTTTCTCTTTAAAAATATAATGCATCGAAAAAGGAATATCTTGTATGTCCTTCGTTTTTTTTTGTCGATAATTTAGTTAAATATTCGCACTTCATTAAAAAAAAAAATCAAACTTAGTTTTATCTATGTGATGCGCTTTCTCTTTTCCCATATTTAGTTTCTTCTCGGGTAATTTAGTTGCTCAAATTAGTCTTTTTAAAATATTAACGTCTGACTTTAATAACCGGTTCTTCACATACTAACGGGAATTGGCCACCGTGTCAAGCAATCAGTAAATTCTCTAATTAACATTTTTTTTTTATCTGCTAATAGGACATCTGAAGAGACGGAAACACGTAAAAAACCAATGTGTTTCTCAATTTATTTAACTATTTACACGATCAGCGAACAACTATTAACAAACATCTCTCATCTTGAAATGCGCGGAGCGCATGATCTCTCTAATTGTTAGCTGTATTGATCAACTGATCTATCCTCGGTCGCTCATTATATAGACAGAGCAGACACACATGTCGAAACTATTATCCGCATTATCCGCACGTTAAAACGAGAGAATTAATTCGCTTTAATAGTTAAGCTGTGCGGAACGTAATTGTTGAACGGGATTATTATGATATATATTTTAATTAGATGAGTTCATTTCTCCCCCTCTTTCTCTCTCTCTTTTTCTCTCTCAAAGCTGTGTTTTATTTAATTTTTCCAAAGATGTAAAATGTGACGCAAAATTATGTTTATGAATAAATGAAGATATATATCTCGCGCGTGTGCGCGAGCGGCGGAAATTTATGAAACAAATGATTTGGTCAGCGACCACGATTCATCGGAGCGAGCAAATTAGATCGTGCCAATAGCGGATATTGAGCTTGCGAAATGATTCGATGAAACTCCGCCGATCGACATTACATTTCCAGCCGCACTGTGACCTACTGTGCATTGCGCTCGGAGGTATTATTAAATGCCTATATTCGCCCTTCCCCGTGTCGAATATTGCCGTCCGCCAAAGCGTGTCCTCCTTGAAGGGGAATGTGAAATCGCGCCGCGCCTTATCGTCGAATGAACGGAGATTATTCTCTTTCGCGTACTTACGCGAAAAATAATTTATTTCTCAGCTGCGTTGTGAATTCTGAAAGATGTGCGCGGATCGATATTTTTTTTGTTTCAATTGTTTCCTAACAAATAACAGACGCAACTTATTAACGGTGTATTTAATTATTAATTTGATCGTATTATTATTATTATTATTATTATTATTATTATTATTATTATTATATACGCAGTAACATTGTCCGCGAAAAACGTAAATTCATCTTAAACTTGTATTATCGATTTACTCGTAAATTAAATGTCAACGTTTTGCTACAGTCGAAAGCGCGCGATTAATCTCGCGGGACGCGCGGCACGTCGCCTTAATTCGCAAAAGTTGCGGACCTCACAATGGAAACACAACGGCACCTGATACCCTCTCCGAGTGCGAACCCCGAAGTGCATTCAGCGCGTGAAACTCGCGCAGTTGTCGTCTGTTTCCCGTTTCGCTATCTGTAACGCGAGTGCCAGCAAAGCAAGTTCGGAAAACGCACAAAGTGACCCGGCGAGTAATCGCGACGCGCGTCTGTCGAGTCGCGCGATAAGGCGGAGTTGCGAACGGTTTGATAAGGATTGTGTCGGAAAGAGAACGGAATTGCTTTCTCTCTCTTTCTCTCGAGCGTGTGCGCGCCCTCACATCTCAGTCCCTCCCGAATATATCGGAATCGCATTTACGTCGTTGTTGCGTCTCTGGCTCAAAGAGAGGTCTGTACGACCGTAATCGGGAAATCGTTATTCCGCGAGGGAGAGATTATCCATTCTTCTCTCGACGTTAAAATCCCGTTCTCATAGAAAATACCGCGGAATAAATCCGTCCGATCGATAAGCGGACCGCTTATGGCGCCCGCGATTCTTATCGCGGCGATTCGCTCGGTAAAATAATAATAACCGTTTACGAATCCAAGGCGTTCCATTCTTTGCCTCGAACGTAAACGAGCTACTTTATACAATCTTTCTCTTTCTCTTTCTCTTTCTCTCCTATCCGCGGTCTTTTGTCAGAAAGCTCTCTCTATGAGTGAGTCCCCGGCCGTGCGCACTTCAGACGACGAGAGCGAATCTAAGTTGTGCTTCTCGGGCATCATAAAACCGAATTTAACATTAATAAAGTTTTGCGCGCACTTTGTATCTTAAACGTGCGCGCGCCCGCGCCCACGTTCTTCTGCCCGCGGCTAATTCTTTGCAAAAGCGCGGCGAAACGAGCTTACCTCTTGCTTGAGCAACCACTTTATCCGCGAGGAAACCTTTTAAGTTTGCAATTAAAAGTGTTGCGGCTGTAATGCGCGACCGAGCGCCACGAAAAGCGGAAAAGCAGCGCTTCCAAACGGAAGCCGCCAACTGTTTTCACGCCCGACAGCTTAACGCGTTTCGGATTTCACGTTTCTCCGGTCTGTTAACGCGTTAACGCGAATAATTTTGCGCATATTTTTAATTTTTAACGAGAGCGCGGCGCCACGCCGAGAGTATCACTTCTGTATGTGTACGTGTGTGTGTGTGTGTTCTCATTGGAAAATTTTTATCTGATAAAATCGGACGGAAGGTTCTTCGTTACATTTGCGTGTGCAATTTTAATAATATTTTAATGTTCTTTCAGCTTATATGAATCTATCTTTATAGAGAATTAGAACCTAGAATAGAATCATCTCTTTTAAAATTTAATTTTCTATAATTCAAAATATAACGCTGAAATGCTACTTTGAAGCTATCGGAGCAACACTGAGATAGTTTCGACGTGTATTATTCTCGGTGTTTCTTTGACCTTCCGTCGGAAGAAAGTCGGTTGTGCGCGACGTGTTGTTGTGTGAATACAGTGTTATGCTTCGAAAATGTTCGAGAATTCACGTTTGCTTTGTTGAAGTTGGAAAGTATAATTCGTCTGTGGCTTCAGTTTCAATATTATATTATGACGATATCACACGAGGTATGTAGAACGCAGATGTTGATCAAAAATTCACAGGGAACAAAATCATTTAGATAAAGACTTAATTTATGACAGAGGGACGCGCGTAGTCGTCGAGTGACGTTTATTTCGCGAGCTACGTATAAAGCTTCAATAGATAAAGCTAAAAACTAAATGTATTTTTTTGTTATGTGATGTACAACATCGCAAAGTTTTTTGTTTCTCAATTGGACGCATCCGGAATTTAACGCACCCGTAACGATATGGTTTTTAACAATCACGCGGTAAATTATTTATACGCTGCTAAAAGCTTTCGTTAATATCTCGACAGCGTAATTAGCTAGTGCGTTTAAAATTAAACGCACTAAAATTATTATGTACTAAAATCATTACGCCCTCTTCCCTCCTCCCTTTCCTTTCGATGTATCATCGCTGCTATTACGTTATTGCACTTGGTGTATGTTGATACACGTCACTTTCGGTAAATGCCATTAATTATATCGCGGTAACCATTTTGCAGTATTTCCGCGCGGTCGTGCGGCACGCACGACGCGATACATACATACATAACGCGCCTGCTACGACGGTAAAAGTGATTAGAACTCATAATGTAATCGCATCATACGTATATTACCTGCTGTATGTTCTCGCTACGAAGGCTCCAATTACTCGCGTCGAGTTTACGACTAATTCCGCGCTTCTGCACGGGGAAAAGTTCAATCTGGGCTGAGGAACGGGCCTCTGAATTGAAGCCGGAGTAAAAGTTGTTGCACTTTTAACACCGACAACAACTTTTCTCGCAAACTTGATTTAAGTTTAAAAAAAAGAAATTACAAATAGTAATTTTTTCTTTTTTTTTTTATTGTATCTCGCGATATTTGTGCGATGTAATACTGCAGTTTGGAAAAACAGCGATTACTTTTTCTCGTTTCGAGAAGAAAAAGTCTGCGATTATGCACAATTCTCATGTAAATGCGATTTCGGACGTTTCCGAATCGCGCGGAAAATAAAATACCGCTCGCACGCACACGAATGTCAATGGACGCGTGTGATCCGCCGTGACGGAATAAATTACTACTCCGCGTAAATCCTTCGGAGTTACGATCTCTAGAAAAACGGGGTATGGTAAGGCATTAGGGCGTACGCAATAAAACAGCTCGCAATAAAGCAAGCGTGTGCATCGATATTTCATTGCTTTATGTCACGTTACAATGCGCCGCCGTTGTCGTCGTCGTCGTCGTCGTTTCGAAGACGTCGTATCGTCCAGAGATCCATTTGGCGCAGGATGCACGTTTTACGAGCTGTAATCGGCCAGGTATCGGAAACACTTTCCGCGGCTGTTTATTAGTAAATATCGGACTTGTCCGCGCGCAGGCTGTTATTACGGGGAGAAGACCTGACGAGCGTGACCCGATAAAGCGGCGGTTGCCTCATCGATCCGATCATCACCCGGTGGCGAGAAAAAAGTAACCGAGAAAATTGCACGGATTAAAATTACATGTGAGCGCGCGCACGAGAAAGAAAGAGAAAAAGAGAGACAGAGAGAGAGAGAGAGAAAGAGCAGAGCGCACTTTTATTTCGTACAATTTTCTTCGCGGTGCGTGTATCAGGGCAGAATATCGACTGTCGGACGATATTTACCTGTATAAAATAGCGTTCCATTCTTTTTCTTTTACACAATCGTCCACCGCCGCGCGAAATAAATCTCACGTAAATGAGCGCGGTACATACGCAGTTCCAACGTTGTTTAAATAACTTTTGTGCGGATGTCTCTCTGTGGTGAAATTTTACAGCGGCGCGAAGCAATGAAAAATGTATCTTCGTCGTGTCATTTTCTCCCAAAATCGTTTCTATTCGAAAGCGATTCGCGATATGTGACAGAAAAAATAATTATCCGAAAAAATGTTATCCGTAACGCGAAATTTCGTGCGGCGAAAAAAACTCGCGGAGAAAACGCGTCTTTCAGAAACTTATTAGAGTATCTAGATTATTTTCCCGATAACAATCTCTCGGAGCGCGCGCCCTGTGTATATAACCGCGAACGTGTCGAGAAGAAAAAAGTATCTCGATCAAAAGCTTCGAAATGGTTATATCTCGGTTTATCCGGGAGGAAACAGCTAGAGATCTTCATTCAGTCGTGTCGATAAAACTGGAAAACCTTCTGGTTCTCATTTTGCTCTACGTATCTTTTATTTCTCTTAAACGTCGCCGCGAATGCCACGTCAGAAATTTACAACGAGAGGATAACCGTTTAGATTTCTCTGATGATTGCTTTAGGCACGTCAAACTGTGCGATAATTAACGGAGAGAAGGAGAGCAAGAAAACAAAATATCGAACAGTAATTAAAGAAATAATCATAACGAAATATTTGCACATAAAGTTAGAAGCTAATAATTTAAAAATACATAATAAAAAATACTTAAAACATTGAATAATGTTACGATTAATAATTTACAAGTCTAATAATTTATTTCTTTAATGTAAATGTTCGGTCGTTGAGACATTGATATACGTTCCGGCAATCTTTTCTGTCTTGAAAAGAAAACTCCCGGTTTACAATCACGAGGATTTATCGCATTAAAATCAAATAAAATCGGCTTCTCCGTAACAATTAAGTTTTATCGCTTCGTGGAGCATCCGGTTTAGGGTGTTTCGGTTTATTGACTGCCATCAAAGTGGGTGAATGCTCTTGAGTGAGCGCCAAGCGGTATTCGGAAACTTTATTACTGAAAGTCTAAGGAAAAAACGTAC
>QVOB01006637.1:0-27512 GCA_014839585.1 Pseudomyrmex concolor
TTTTTTTTTTTTTTTTTTTTTTTTTTTTTTACAAGCGGGGGAAGTAGAAGGGGATCAGACCTTTGAGAAATAAGAGCTGAAAATGTTTCAGTTATATTCCCTCCTCATGTTAAATGATTTCGTGTTCAAGCGACGCTTATATCGAATTCCATCTAGCATGTACGGCGTCAGGTTGCACCTGAAGGCGTAGTAAACCGAATGGGAGTAGCGAGAACGCAATCGTGAAGGAACACCGGACCTGTGTGTGTATACATGTGTTGTGTGTGTGTGTATGCGCGCGCGTGGGTGGGCGAGCGTGTGCACGCGCGAGGGCACCGCCATGTAAGATACGAGGGGTACGTAATGAGAATTTCTAATATCAAAAATCAAAGGCGCGCGCGCGACTACCGGACGCGGGCCGTAGAAAAATCTTTTCACTCGATCAATACCGGGCGCTTTTCGTTCGTTTCCGCGGCTCGCAAAACGGATACGACGGAAAAATAGATATACATGCGAAGTATGGAAAGCAATGTTGTGTTTGCCGGCGTCAGGTACAACTGGGAACTATCCGTGTGACGAATTTATAGTTCGCGGACACCCCGACATTTTTCCGACGCCGTATCATCGATCCTGTCGGAATATTGATTCGCTCTCCAAGCAAATATTCTTAAATAATGAAACTACCCTATAAATGACACTCGTCGAAATTGAATTAATAAGATCCGTCGTCGTGAAAAACATTCGCTGCGAAAATTAGTTAAATAACAACAATAATCGTAGCTCAAGTTTTTCATTATGTATACACAACGGCTATTCTAATATCTGCAAAATTAATTTCACGGAAATCAGATTGAGTTCATATTTCTCTATATATTTTTCTTTTCCCGGGAGAGAAAAGCGCGAGTTAATTTCAAACAATCCTTACATCTCGACGTTATGAACGCATGGAGAGAAAGAGAAACAAAAAAAAAAAAAAAAAGACAATTACTCACTGGCACACTTTTCTCCCCGGGTAACGGCCTCACTCTCTCTCTCTCTCTCTCCTTTTCTTTTTTTCCGCCTATATTTCGGAAGCATGAAATCCTTGAGCCTTAGGCATCACGCGTATCCGTAAATCCGCCGTTGGCGGGACCCTCCGAAGTAATCAGAATCGTACTATTCGCGCGCTATCCTTCTTCCGTCGTCCCAGATACCCGGTCGTTCGACCTGTCCTGACTTCTCCCTTTCGTCCCCGCCTTCTTGTCCCGCGTCCGACACATCCAGGTTCTCTCCGCTTTGGATACATCCGGGCGTGCCATCGCGGGTCGACACGCAATGTGTGTCCCGTGTGCCGCCGCCGATCCGTCGAGCTTCCGTTTACACGCCAACTCGTGTTCGTAGGTGAAATGAAACTGCAACGTTGGGTTGAGAGAGAGAGAGAGAGAGAGAGAGAGACAGAAAGCAAGGTGGGATCTAACCGAAGCGGGCGACCCGGATCGGTGTATGCCAAGCGCGTGAGTACCGGAGACCTGAGTCGTTTGTTTCCCCCTCGACCGCCGCTACCACCTCTCGCTTATGGGGGCACACGGATCAGATTAAGGGCAGCGTTCGCGCGCGCGAGAGACTAACGACGAGACTAGCGATACGACAGGTGATAGACGCTCGCCGTTGGCCCGATACCATTGTCGCGGTCTATCTATCGCGCCGCGTGACTAGCCGCGTCGCTAGTCAACGTCGACAGCGAGGGAATCATGGCCAAGTCTCTCTTGGCCCTTTACACACCGATGGGGGCGAACCGTAATTCGCGCGGGACGTGTCGAGGTGTCGACGTGGCGTGGCCGTAATGAAATTACTCGATACTCTCCGCACCACTACCGCACCACTGCCACCGCATCAGACAAACGGACGCGGCATTAACCATCACGCTTAGTTACCGGTTGCCGTTGGTAATAGACGCAAACGTGGGCCCTCTCCAGATCCCTAATTCCGACGTTTCAATGGCGAACGGTGTGCGTGAGATAACTGTCCGCCTTCGCTTATCTGCTTACAACATCTCTCAACGTTGATAACGAATAAAACTGTAATTTCGCGACGTATACATTCACGCCACAACGACGGATGAAACGTAACGTTAAATTAAAAGTCTCTGGCAATTTGCTATTTATTGCTGGTGTTGGGCGAGTAGTAGATAAGATCAGCGACTGATCGGACTGTAATTCCGACGTAGGGGCCGGCGACATATAGGGATGTCGATATCGCGCAATGTTAACGAAGTTATTTGATACTCCGGGCACGAGACGCAAACATTCTAGAGGGAGCATCAACAATCACTGCCACGGTGGTGCACAGTAGTGTGCAAGGGCGCAGCCTTGCGGAACGTAATTTCGAGACGTTGATGATGTCGCGAACACAATGAAATTACCTAGTAGTTAGCCAAGCCAAATTGACGTAGTACATAGCTACTTGCTATTGACCAATAATGGATAAGAGCCACGTCAGATAAGACTACATCTCCTGCAGACGTCGCTAATGGCACTTAGGGGTTTCAATATACCGAGAGAACGATCAGAGAGAAAGAGAGAGAGACGCGATCGCGCGAAAGACAAAAAATTCTAGTCTCAGTTTTCTCCGATTGCCGGATATAAAAGCCGCGAAATAAAAACAAATAAAGTACCGACAAGTTTTCCGAGTTAATTGCCCGTCGCTACCGATATAGCGACTCTTTCAGAGCGCGTAATTTTCAGTGATTTGCGCGACACCCCATCAGGTAACTCAATTGCGGACCGCGCGTGTGTTTCGCGGGGGAAGCGGAAACTGGCCGGCGGTTGAGTCAGAGACAAACAGATGAAGCGCTAAAAATCCCGACCGCCGGGCTTCGTCGTGCGCGAATATGGAAATTTCAGGGTTTCGACTCGGGGTTGGACTCGCCGGACAGCTAACGAGCGTACCGTGCACGCTTCCAGCACGGCAGCGCCAGAACACGGATTTACACGTACATACACACAGATATACACGCACACACATATTTACAATATATATACACGTGTATACGCTGCGCGCCCATAGCAGGAGCGACGGCGGAAGGGTTAATCCTATCTACCGTAATAGTAGCGGGTCAACGACATCTTTGCGAGAAGCAAACTTAGCTGGCCCAACAAGCCATACATCAAATTGCTGCTCTCGACGAGCTGGCTTTCACAGAAACGACGACGACCACGAGGAAGACGAGGACAAGGAACGAGGTAAAAACGTGGGGCGGAAGTAGACGCCGCGTTGAAGAACAAAGCGACGGAAAATGTCGCGCGCGCGCGAAGGGGAACGCTAGTTGTGCCGCGCGGAACATACATTCGTCCTTGAACGTGCCAAGTTTTTCCGCCGAAAGTGCCGCGCGTCTGCCGCCCGGAATTACGTTCCCGGAATATATGAGCCGTTTATCTTGAAGATGGCGGCGGGAGAGACGAGTTTCTCTCTCTCTCTCTCTCGCTCTCTTCCAAAACGGCAACCGCGCAATGAAGAACTTTGAATACGGAATTCTCGCGTATCTGCGGGGGCGTTTAGCGCTAAACGCGGGCCGTGCGTTGTCGGCTCGTGATAACAATAAACGCCGGTCTACCCGTTAACCTTAGGCAAAACTAGGAATTAAGCTGCGACATTTGGCGTTAATTACGCGATATGTGCGCCATTTGGCTCTTCGATATATATGCATTTCGCGGAAAACGGAAGGAGTATGTGTAGCTTTTATTAAACATTCATTTAAAACACGTCTGGGAAACGGGAGAAGCTCGGTTTACACACGTTACGTAATGTTTAAAACACGTCAGCCGCGAAAGGAACGAGCACAAAAGCGCACGCCAATTTGTGCAATTCCCTCTGTGTATGATATGCGTTCTGAAATATTTAATAAAAAAAAAATAAAAAAAAATAAAAAAAAAAACACAAAGATAAACGCGAGCGCGCTGCGGGTTTTGAAAACATTTCGCAGAGCATATATACGTAACAAAATTTTCCGCGGTTAGCTTTTATATATTTGTCTTCTATATAGGTATGTGGGTTTTATGCCTGATGTTAATTAGGACGCGAGGCAAAATCCGCGCGAGCGCCGTTGTTGAATTTGTTGTTGCATTAAAAATAGCGATTCGAAGCGAAGCGCGCAAAATCTACGCGTGAAATTGTATTTTAGGCATTTACAACCCCTGCGGAGGGATGGGGGGGGGATAAGGAGGAAAGGGTGGAACGACCTGAATTTCTATTCGATAAAACGCGCGAGAAGCCGGCTCTTCCTTCATCTTCTCCTTCTTCCATCCCCCTCTCCTTCTTGAAACCTTCGTGAAACCTCCAACCTACTCGTGCTGGATGTGACATATTTGCGTACATTTACCAGGCACCGCATCGAATAGATAATATACGGCGGTCGGTTTACATTCTCGATACTCCACACGTATATATATATTATATCAGCACGGCGTAATACTCGAAACTCGACCGGAAGTCTCACGATGTTTCAAAGACGCGTTTGCCATCTCCCTTGGAACTTGGAACGTCCTTTATAAAAGTTCAAAGCGCGGTCATAACCCTTTATCATGAAAAAGCAGCGCTATTGTTACATACACTTCTTCTCTTGGCATCTTCCACTCTTCCTCTTTTCTTTCCCGTTTCTCTCCCGCGTCCCGCCCGTAAAGCACGCACACCGAACTTGCCGAGTGCCCCGCGCGAATACATAAAATTCGTTTTAACGCAAATAATAAGCCGGGAAAAACGCATTTCGCGAGCTGCCGCGGTGGTGATGGTGGTGGAAAACTTGCACGCCGCTCTTTTCTCTTTTATACGTCGGAATATCGAGAAGCGCCCGAGTGCCGCTTTGTTTCCGCAGGAAATTAAGATCCCGACTTAATGTAACTTCAAAGTAATGTGTCATACACTTGTTCCTTTCTTAATACCGAGAATTCTACCGCTCTGTGGCGCGCGCGCGCGCGCGCGTCACCGTGACCCGTTTCTCTCAAAATGGAAAAAGCGTAGCTGGATAAAACGCTCGTTATCAGAAGGTCGGTCGTTAATTCGCTTTAATAATGTTATTATTACCTATCTTATTGATCGGAATATATTTATCACGCGACGGAAACGTCGCGGAATTCTCTCATTTTCCATCTCTCACCGCTAATCTCGTTTCTCCTCCCGTTGCGAAAACGAAATAAATTATATCACTTCACGGGAAAGAGGGATGTAATTTCATACATAAGCGCGCGGACGGATGCGATACACACCTCTCTTCACGTCGTGTCATCGGGAATCGCGCGCGCGGCGAGTGTATCCGCACTTCTCACTCACCCGCCTTCTCTCTCTTATAAACATCCTTAAAGCGCGTCACGCGATCGATCACGAATAAGTGATTGATCTGACCCGGGATCGGTCGGGCGGGTAAAATCCGGGATAAGTAATACTTTAAAGCGCCCCGGCGAAGGGTTGGCTGGCAGGGATATATATATATGGGAAAGGGGGAGATCGCGGGCAAAATGAAAAATATCCACCGACGATTGCAGACGTGACGTCGGCACACCGCGATATCGCGAAAGAGGAGAGAGAAAGAAAAGGAGAACGAGGGAGGGAAAATGCGGTGGCTTAATTCGTCCGAGACGACGATGATGCGCGCGTGAATGAGCCGTATAAATATAATCCCGTCGATCAAACAGGAACGATAAGTGCGCAAACGACAGCGTCGAGTCTTATCGGGGATGTATATATATGTGTGTGTTCTCTTATGATTACGCGTGTAATTATAACCGCGCGCGCTCGTCGCCCACTTCTCTCTTCGTGTGCCGCTATTCGACTCCGCGCGCGCTATCAGAGCTCGTTCAGAAGCTCGGTACACGCGAAAATGGAGTTAACGGCTGCTACTGTATATGGAGAAATACGCCCGCACATATAGATATGCATACACACACACACACACAAACACACGTTTTCACACGCAAAAAGACACAATGTCCCCGCGCGAAGTGAAACGAGCGCTGAGTCAAGATCGCGCGGCAGGAGCTGTTGCATTTATGTATTCAACATTACGCTGCACGATTCTTTTTCCGCGTCTTCGGCGCGGCGTGTCCTATTATTGGTCTTTTTGATCTGGATTGAATAATTGAAAGATAATAAATGTAATAGCGCGGAATATATATGTGTGGCGTTTGTTCGAGAGGTTCCGACGTTGTTATTTAAATGAAGATTATCGTGCATAATAGTATAGATCTGGTGCATGTGGCGGCAGCGGGAAGAGCGTTTAGCTGTTCCGTGATGAATTATGGTGTAATTACAGATGGAGGGAGTGAAACAAAAAAAAAAAAAAAAAAATTACGCGTTTTAATTTCGAACAACGACACAACGCCGGGCGAAATTGAAAAATCCACTTTATCGAACGTGTAAACATATTTTGAATATTCCAAACGTGTATTTCTGTCATGGGATATTCTGTCATAAGTGTCGCCGCGGTAAATACGATTCGTGGTAAATTACACGTGAAAAAAGAGAGAGTGAGAGAGAGAATAACTCGATTCGTCGCGACGACGAGCAACAGCAGCGGCAGCTGCTGCTGCTGCGAAAAACCGCCCTAACGTGCAAATAAGGATTTCGAAATATCGAAAATATTTTCCTGTCATCATATTTATCAAAAGCGAGGCGGTACGCGGCGTATGGTAAATTCGATTTGGCGAGCATCGCCCAGTGTGCCAAGAGTGCGCATCCGGGGTGAGTCCGACTTGTCGACTTACACGCGGCAAAAAGGGACCGATACGATGACGCATCTCTCTCGTCGTATCGTGTATATATATATGTATATATATATACACGTACAAGAATATCTCCAGAGAAAACACGACCGACTCCCGAAAATGCAATATTCGAATCGAAACTGAGCGTGCGAATGGCACATACGCAGATTTGTACACTTCGCACAGTTCGATACAGCGGTGTGTATACACGAGAGTCGCATCTAATTAGCTTTGACAAACCTTAAACCGCCGGAGTTTATCCTTACAAAGTGATAGCATGCTTCGCTTTGTGCCTTGCCTAAGTTCGGCAGGTACGTAAGAAGAGACTGGCAAGAGGATGGAGGATGGTCACTACGCCCTCGAGAGTAGCTCTGCCGTGTGTAAAGACGCATCCTCCAACATAAGGGAGCGCGAGCGCAATAGCATCGTCGGGGAGCGATTCGCCCGCCAGCTATTTCTATGTTGAACGTGTAGCGTGCGATGCTACACGCGGAGAACATGAGAGGGAGAGAGAGTCGATGCGTTGCAAACACCGATATTCGCTGACGTTAACCCTTTCACCCGGGATTTCAATTGGAACCTATCTGTCTGTATTATATGTCTCGCGCGCGCGATCCAAAGGATCTCTTCCCGAGAGAAATACTTTGAGATAAATTCGAAGGAACTTTGGCAATACACTTTATTGCTGATAAAGTGTATATATAGAAAACGCCATATTCGCGAACGACGGTCGGAAATTATATTCGATTATTTAAAAATCCGGAATCTCTTAATAATTCCGACGACCATTGGAGAGATTATTGAGCCGTTTCAATTTCCGTTGAATGTAAATCACGATCTCGCATTGCTTGTTCGCGCTTCCTATTTACTCGAAGGCTCGTTAGACGACCAAAGAGGATCCTCTCTCCGATTGACTTCAATACCTAATTATATTTCGTTGCTGGAACGAAACGCGCCACTTTCCGCTCTGATGCACTCGCGCTCTCAGCGGAAATAGAGAGAGAGAGAGAAAGAGAGAGAGAGAGATAGATAGAGAGAGACACACGACGTATGAATATTATATTTTATCATTACGAACGGTCCGCATTTGTGTCAAACTTTGGTCCGGCGGCGACGGCGACGCGCATCCGCATTTTCAGAAAGAGGGGGGCAAAACTGGCGCACTCCGACAACGTTGAGAGACAGGAAGAAGTTTACGCTTTTCTCTTTCTCCCTCACTCAGTCGAGATACGAGGTACGCGATGCGGAAAGCTATTATAAAGTATAATTGTAATAAGTAAACATCTATTCATGGCAACTAAAACACAAGCGTGCGCGCGTTTACTCGCGCGCGCCGACTGAAAGATTTAATAACTGGAATTAAGATCACGAGTTCCTTTTTATCCCGGGAAAACGAGACGGGAGAAAGAGAGAGGAGAAAGAAGAAGAACGAAACGTCGGAGAAGACGGCTCGCGGACTCGCGCGCAGAGTTAAATTGCAGAATTCTTCGTAGGGCGCGAATCGATCGGCGCGAGAGCCAGCTTTAACTTTCAAAGATAATTCCTTCTTCTTGTAACGTGTTCTTATTTTTGCTTTTCGAAGACGTTTCTCTCAAAGACGCGTTAGACGTCGATGAGCGCGAAAAAGATATCGGACGAGCTGCAAATATTTCTTAACTTAGCTTTCTCGATCGTTCGCCATTTTTTTTCCGGCTTTCTCGCTTTCTGATCTTTCCATTTCGTACGGCATTTGAGAGCCCGAATAGATAGCTCTGTGTTTTAAACCGTGAGATTACTCGTCCGCGCTTTCAGCGCTCGCTCGCTCGCTCGCTCGCTTCGTCCGTCGTGAGCCTAATCAGCATTCAATATTACACGCTAAATTTCACTCGGACTTCTCCGCGGAGTTTTCTCTCTCTCTCTCTTACACACGGCCGAGTCATGAAGTCGGATAAGAACGCCTCACTTTCGCTCCATAAAGCCGCGATGAGCGTTACTCATGTAAATCTCACTCTTACTCGCGCAAGTGGCGACGGTATAGGAGAAAACGTCGCGCGGGGACGACGAACGCGACGACCTGAGTGTAAGAACGATTCTCTCTTTGAGAGCGGGCAAGTATATATACATACGTATTACGTGGCGTAAGCGATATACGCGCGCTTTGAAAGAGAACCGAGCGTAAGGAAAACTTTAATAACGATAAAATATATATACATCTGCATATATACATATATATGTACGTATGTATGTGTACATGTATAAAATATATATATAAAGCTTGTGTATATGCGCTTAAATCGCGGCTCGCTCCAAAGCTTTCGTACTCCGCTCCCAGAGTCCCGGATCTCTAACTGTCGACTTTAACGCCTCAATCCTCGATTCTAAATCCCGAAATCCTTAATTCCCCAACTTTCAATTTCGCGCATTGAAGAGGGCGCGCGATAAATTCCCCACCGCGTGTACCGTTATCACGCTTCGCTGTACCCTACATATAAACCACCTTCGCGTACTCGAGCTAGCTATAGTAGCAGCGGGTACCCTTCTCATTCTCCTCTCCCTCTTCACTCCTCCCTTCACTCTTCTCTTTCCGACTTTCACTCGTCCTTTTCCGCCCGCACCCTTCCTTCCATCCCGGAGGCCGAGCCATTGTGCGGCGTAGTGAAAAGTTGGCCGGGGACAAAAAAGAAGCCCGTGCGCGTACCGCGCGGCTAAGTTAATGAGAAATAATTGAGTTAAGGCAAGTTATTTTAAGCGGAAAAGTAACCGCAGAAAAGTTGTGTGCGGGGACAGAACCCTGGATCCTCGCGCGCGCGCGCGAGCGCGAGCGCACGCGTGCCACGCCACGGGATGAGTTAAGTCGTCGGCACAAACCAAGGCGCGGATTAACTTTAAAGTTATTACCGCGTGTCCCGTCGGGCGTGTAGTATATATATATATATATATATATATATATACAAGGAAGAACCGACCGGTCGAGAGAAGACACAGTAGATGTTGTTAATTAATCGCGCTTTGACATTTTCGCTCACCATTCTCGAGCCATTCTCAACGCGCGGCGCGCTCAGTTATTAACGAGTAAGCGGCTAATTGCGGCCGATCAATTGATTTATTATCGGTGTGCAATTTTTACTCGCCCACGGCGAGACGGCCGACGCGTTTTCGACCAGACGGCGTCAGTTCGCGGAAGGGGGCGGATTTACCGAACGTTAATCCTCGAAACTTTGCAGCGCGTACAGTTCGCGAATGCACAAACACCGCGAATAAAGGTATTAAAAAGGCTAGATTAAAATAAGGATAAACGAAAGGATAAAAGCTGAATTAAGCTGCAAATTAAACTTTCTGGCTGGGCGTAAGAAATTATTAATATTATCTCGTATTATTTTCAAGAAAAATAGAAAGAAGGAAAGCGTGTAAATTGTGTGACTAATTCATGTGACTTTATACTTCTCAAGTGTCTATGTATAGAATAGAAATAATAACGCGAAAACTTTTATTTGCGCACTAACTGTGAAAATTAATATAATGACTACGCTGTTTTCGTATAAAAAGGTATATGAATTATCACACAATAGCGGCAATGGAACGAATGACTAGCGAGTAATGATGTCCCAAGCTTACCCTCTTATGTATGATAATATATGATAATGAATTACAAACAGTAATAATACTACCAACCTCTACATGCTTGCTCGCTAGATACACACACACACACGCATACACGCACACACACACACACACACGGTAGACACACAGGAGAACCATTTAAATAATTGAAATGCAAACAATCTTCTATTCACGAAATAACTGTTTTGCGGATATATATGTACACAAGCGGATAAATATGATATGCGCAAAAAAACTCCAATTTAATTGAAGTAATGTACTGCATGTAAAAAAAAAAAAAAAAAAAAAAAAAAACACGACGCTTAAAATTGGTTTTTAGTTTATCTACCGTGTGAATCCACAACAAATTTCAGCCAATTGTGTAAAAAGTTTCTAACGAAATTTGCTATCAACACCAACAACAGCGCAATGGAATATCGCTCCGATATCAGAAATTTTACACATTTGTGTAATTTTAAGCTAGTTTACAGATTTTTTCGCGCGAAATTTTCGAAAATAAGGATAAAATTTTGCGCTACGAGTCACTTATTTTGTGTGTGTGTGTGCGTGTGTATGCGCGCGCGCGCTGAATATACACACCGTTCGGAATTCTGGCCACTGATTATTTCTGTGAATGCCGTTCGAAATATATGCGGAGGTCCTTTCATCCTGATATAGTTGGCGCTTCCTGCATAAATACATACGTCCAATTATCGCGACGTGCCCCGTTCGGTCGACGCGCTTTTATACCGAAATCGATCGCCCTCGTGGCCGTTTTGTCGTTTAACGCGTGTATCGACATTAACCCGCGCGCGTATGTTTCGGATATTAACTCGACCGCTAATTGGAACGGACTAATTAATTCATCTCTATCGGAGTTCACTTTTTAAATTTAAGGCATAAGAGCGCGTAGGAGTCCGGCTGATGCCGCCAGACCATAATTAAGTGGTCCTCTAACTTTCATTCTGTGAAGTTTCGCAATTCCATCTCCGGTTCCCATTGTTTCCCCACCACGATGTTGTGCAGATATGAGAGCTTGTTTGCATAAACAATCAGCTAGCATAAAACACACCCCTAACGACGGATTTGATCCTTCCCTTATCGGCGTGAATTATTTTTACGCGCGCGCTCAAAACGCACATATTTATTTCAACATATTTTTCTTGTATTACATGTGTTTGAAAGGCGATAATTTAATAATTGCGACTATACGTTCATCACGTATAATCGCGTGCAGCTTAGTGATGTATATGACAGCAGCCCTGCGAAAAACTCGCGAGACCGTCATTAATCGAGCCTTGGTTGGAATATATACCGCTTTAACGAGATTTTCATGACATCCGGGGGAGATTTTGTAAAAATTCGCTCCACTACCGCGATACACAATGCCCCCGTCGACGGGGCATATCGCTTTATTATACCATAGTTCGCAACGTGCAATTAAATCCACGTCATTACACCACGCAATAACTCAGCCGTCCGCGCGATAAATACGAGCATTAATTAAACCGCCTCTATCCTCTCCTTCACGAAGTGAAACTTCGATTACATTTTCGCGCACGCGTCAGTTTTAAAACGCGGGATAAAATCCGGTTGTTCGTAATTTTATCCGGTCATGGCCACATTTCTCTCTTCCTCTCTTTTTCTCACTCTCTCGCATTTTCTCATCGCCGTGCCGTTTTAATAAACGACTGATTGCGGAACGCGCGCGCAAAACGGTCGATGAAACCGTTTTCCCTTTGCCGATATTATCGCTTGTCGTTTTGCAAAACGACTTTTCGAACTCGGCCCCGCTCTCGCTCGCTGACAAAACCGTCGGCCGCACGCGCGCGATTATAAACAAACCGCTCGCGGCGGAAGTCGTTGTTAATTAAATGGGCCTGTTACTGTTTATTCGATAAACTTTTGTTGAATCAATCGATTCCGCAGACCGGCGTGTCTGCCCGCGACCGCGTGTCCGACGGCCGTTACACACACCTCCGATTAATTCGGCGCTAATTGTTGCGCGGATATCAATTAGCGTTTTATCGTCATGCCCGACTTGGAAATTCCTACACATACGCGCGGGGATAACTTCTCGTCTGTCTATACATCCCGCGCCTAGCTCTAGAACAAGCTGCATGCCAACGTCTGTTAATCGTCTACGCTCGATAACGGATAATTCGATAACAAAGCGCCCGTTAGGAATAAATTCGATACGTATAAGCGAGTGTCGCACGCGTGAATAGTTTAAATATTCCAATATTATCATTTCGGCGCGCGTGAGTTTGCAATCGAAGCGATTCTTCGATTTGAGACAGTGACGAGTTTCGCTAATGCAACGTGATCTGCACTTTGTATGAATTGCAACGCGCGATTTTCTATCAATCATCCAAAAGCTGAAATAAATAAATTATATATACTGCGCGCTGTTAAAAAAAATACATATTACATACCTACATCACGCTTTACGCTGACCGATCGGAATAATTCATCATCGACGATCTTCCGGGAGCTCGAGAAAGAAAACTCCCGGTAGCCGCTTTTCATATTTCCGACCGCATTTGCAAAAGACGCGTCCGGCGCGGCGGGTACGGAGAAAGGGGAAAAATTCCGCCGGGGTAACAAGAAATCACTTAAGAATGGCTATTTTTGTGCGGCGCCGCGCAAAACGGCGGAACCTCTCTCTCTCTCTCTCTCTCTCTCTCTCTCTCTCTCTCTCTTTCTCTTTCTCTCTCTCTCTCTCTCTCTCCGCGGCAGCATCTCGCGCGCACGTGGTGCGAATGCAACGGCAAACGAAACGTAGCGCATTAATTAATAATATTCTTACTCCGGAGTGGAGCGGCGCGGTGTGACTTACGCATCGTGAGATAAGAAACGATGACGAGCTTCTCGGTTTGTGCGAGCAGAGCGTGACGCAACGCGTGTGCTTTGCTCGTTGGCCGCGCATCGATAACGTAACGATCGCTGTGCTACAGCCATTATCATCCCCCTGCACGACGACGTCCGCCGTATGTCGCAAATTCCGCGCAGCGCAGACCGACGACTGCATGTTTACGTTCTCTACCTCTCTCCCTTCCCGTGTGCGCCCATATGCGCTTAAATACCACCCCTACAAGTGCGCGCGCGCGCGCCACACACGGAGTGTCGCTAAAGCGAGCATGTCGTTAAGGAGAGGAAGAGAGAAAATTAGAAAAGCAAGAGAAAGGGAAAAAGAAAGAAAGAAAAAAAAGTGAGAGAGAAAGAGAGAGAAGGTAAGACATGTGCCGCGGAGAATGCGCGCACATCACTACATGTGATTTCGAACTTTTGTCTACGTGCGCGGCTTACGTGACCGGCCTCGGCGATAAAGACCTCCGTCGTGTTCGAAATGTCGAGAAACTTTTTTGCACCCACCCCTACTGCCCCGATACTGCCGAGAAAGAGAGTGAGACGCGTTTTTTTTCCGCCGAGCGCGTGGAAAACATAAGGAAGGCGAGAAACTTGCATAAATCGTTAAAACGTAGCCGAGTAGTACGATTTCTCCCGTACCTCCTTCGCATCATGGACGCGTACCATTCTAGTCTTTTTCTCTTTTCCCGCGCATATACAGGGTGTCTCGCAACCCCATGTCATAAATACTATTTCAATCTTATAAATCTCTGTTAATTAAAATATTTAATGATAATTACAAAAATTTTATCAATTGTAATAACATTTCTTGAACAAAGGCGGTAATGTTTGAATTTCCGAAGTTTACTAATTCTAATAATTGTAACGCATTGAAATTTTAATGGCGCGACGATGCGAAGAAATAATAGAATACCACTCTGCAAATGGATCTCTCAATTTAATAAATATTAATTAAGAAATTAATTACGAGCGGGCAGAGAGAGAGAGAGAGAAAGAGAAAGAAAGAGAAACGCTCTGTAAAATTATAAACCTAATATTTCCCGTGGTGTGTATCCGGTAGAAAACCCGCGCGACTTTTGATACACGCTGTATGTAGCTCTTTCCTTTTTGCTTCTCCTCCGAGTTTTTCGCATTCTGCCTCAGAATTCCGACGACGGGTACATTTGTCGTGAGGAAAAAGGATTTGCCGAATGTCTCTGTATTTACCAGGCATCGACGGGTAAATACATGCGGAAGAGAACGATTTAGCGGGAACCGTCTAAATATCTGCAACGAGGTGCATTCTGAAGCGCGTGTGTGTATGCCGCGATATCGAGCGCTTCTTATTTAATCGGCGGAGATACTTGCTTGGGTAAATTGTATCTCGCTACGATTACAAGAGAGAGAGAGAGTGTGTGTGTGTGTGTGTTCGCTTTTCCTCGGTTGGTTGGCGCGCGCGAGTTTTCTCGCGATTTTATTCAACTTTTAATTCAACTTTCAAGTTAGAATGGGAACAGCGACGACGTTCGTGTACACAACGCGTGTTTTTCGTACACGTACAAAGTGTATACGTAGTGGTGCGTAACGTAGATGACATAATAATATCAGAATACTTGAAAATCTAATTATTTACCGGCTAACGAAATTATTTGAAAAGAGATAAGCCCGGTGTAAGGATTGCTTCAAGTTTCCGGACTAACAAAGAACTAGACGGCAGATAACGCTATCTACACCCGGTTAACGATGCCCTCGCGAGCGTTAAAAAAAAAAAAAAAATGACAAGCTACGTCGCCACTTAGTCCCGACGCGCCCGAGCACAAAGGGTGATATTTCCGCGAGTTAAGCCCGATGGATTAGCCCCGGAGTGATGTTGCCGCGGGGTGTGGGTCTAAATAGGGACACACAGCGGGTCGCGTTTTGTGATTCTACGAGCCACTTTAAGGATCCTTTTACTGCACGACGCAATACTTTATTACGTCTATTGCCCGTATATGGGCGCGCGCGCAAGTCGATTGAAAAACGCGGGTCTCTCCGTCGGTCGTCGTAACGCTTTTATTTCCCTATCCTTCCCGTTTAGGCGTGCATCTCTCGTCGAGCCCGCATTTTGTACAATTACCTCTCTCCCGAGTTCGGGGTTCCATTCGTTCCATTTGAAAGATTGAAATTTTTCGAAAACTTTCACCCGCAGTCCCTCGCGCGCGCTCTCGCTCGCTTTCTCTCTCTTTTCGACGTCGCGCGCTACGGCAGCAGGTAGTTTGCCAGTTGTACGGGCGGAAGTGGATCAATAGCGAGCTATTATCCACCGCCGCTGTGGTGAAAAATGTTTTTTTTAAGAGCAGCCCGTAATTTATCTAATCGAGACTTATGAGCGTTCGAGAGCGCCACTCGGAGAAAAGAAAAGACGCACATTTTCCCACTCTCGCTCGGATTCGGAGCGAAATCACTCCGTTAGTCCGCACTTTCGGGAAATTAGCCGTTCGGGGAAATTAACTCTTTCAGTGCCAAGAGTCTGTTCCAGCGACAAAAAAAGTTGAAAGTATTCATGAACTTTTTCTCTACGCGCGCGCACGCGGTAATATACCAAATGTTCCTTCAAAATGTTCGAACGGAAATATCGAGCTGAAAAGAATATTGGAAAGTGATGATATATATTCCGCGAACGCTGTCCATAAATTTTTGTATCACGCACGCAATTAAAAAAAAAAAAAAAAAAAAAATTGGTTTTACGAGCGATATAAATTAACGTTTTTTTTTCCCAATAGAATAATAAAAGCGGATACGGACGGCAAGGATTAATGGAATCGTTTTTAGAAAACCGCTTCCACCTCACGCTCACGTACTCGTGTTTGCCGTGTTGCGGTGGTGCGGTACAGCGCGCGACCGATGCGACGTCGTCGTCGTCTCAGATGCAGTATGCATTTCAGCAATGAACGAAGGAACGCTGCACGTATATTAGATCAGCATTATAATGCATGGAGGGCATGACATTCTTGAGTATTCCGCGACTGACTTTGATGCGACGGTTATGGTACCGAATATCGATATCTACCCTATACGCGCGCGCGCACACCGATAACTCACTCGGAGAACGTGTAAACTGCGCTGACCTTTGTTCCGCTGTTCGTCGCCGTATCGTCTCCGTTCCGCCTGTGAGAACCGATAAATCGATACTCGATAGAAATGTCATGCGTAAGTCGATGCCGGCTTAAAGGCGAACGAGACTTTTGCACGCTCTCGTATTTTCTACGATAAATTCTACGATACCGGCCTGTGAGAGGACTCTAGGGAGGAAAAAAAAAGAAAAAAAAGGGAAAGGGAGAGAGACACTCCCGGGACACCCCCGTGTGAAGCCTGAGGAGAAAGAGAGAGAGAGAGAGATCGAAGGAGAACCCCTGCATTAAGAATGATAATTTATCTTACGTGTCTTACGTGCGCTCTGATAAAATTTAAATTCTTCTCCGCGTTCTAAACGTTCGGGATGGTTAACTTCTATGCGCTCTGGCGGATGATAAATAGACGACCGCTTGTGTGGCCCGCCTTCCCTTCCTTTCTCCGACCGAACCTCCTGCGTTTCTAATCCCCCTTTTGCCTCGAATCTTTATAGAAAAAAATCTCGCAATCATTCTTCGCGATTCTTCTTGCGTCCGCGGGAGATAAATTCTGCATCTGATTCGATCCGACGGACAAACGCGAGCAATCTGAGTCTAATAATTCTACGACTTTAATAACTCATGATTTGACCCATTTGCGCGTCTCACGGCTATCACTTTAAATTAATTTGTGCACTGGCTTGATGTCGCGCCCCGTGTCAGAGCGCTTCTGCTCGGGGAAAAAGTAAGCGTCTCGCTCGACAAAGAGTTTAATTTTAAACTCGCGCGCATCTCGCCCGACAACGCCCATGTAATTCTGGTCTTCGATGTTAATTTTTCATGCGATTGAAAGAAGACGTTAGAAAGATTTAAAGAATAAATTTGAGTCAAGAACATATACATCATTTCTATCTGCGAGCGACCTTATATAGTTTTGACATTTTTATCCGCCGTGAGATATATGCGCTTTTACCGCCCGATCGCAGAAAGTGTGCGCGTTGCGCGCACGTGAACGTGAATCTTGCATTTTGAAAAAAAAAAGACAACAAAACGGTGCGAAAAACAAAAAAAAACAGTATTTTTGATTTTCGTAGCGTGCAATCGACCGTTCATTGTGGCGCGACGACAAAGCGGAACAGTCGCGGGATAACAGCGAAAGGCAACACAACGGAACGGGGGCAATACACAACACGGGGGTGGAGATATAATCGAGTCCGGAGTGGCGTGCACGAAACGTGCGCGTGGAAACGGCCGCCTCGGCCCCGCCAATTATCTCGGGAGAGCCTCCGCACATCTGCCATCCCGAATTCGCTGTGTCCGTGACCCTCGAGCGATCTGGACGTCGCTCGGCAGCTGCCTAATTTTGACGGCCACGGCAGTTTCGAGGACGCGAGACGCGCGCGACGCTCGATATACGGAAGCTCAATTGGCGCCGGAGGTCGGGTCCGAAAGCCTCCAATTACACCGGGATTTCGGGAGGTCGTATTAACAAACCGCCTCATGAGCGTAAAGCGAGATAACCGTTTCCTCGTCAGAAATTTATCTCTTAAAACGTTAAATAATTCGAGCCAAAATAAATTATTTTTGATTATTTCACTCGATAGCTTTTATCGCGCCATATTACAAAATAATAAACGAGAAGAAATATCATCATTTTGCGCGTTTCGCGATATCTATATTCGAACATATTAATTATTACATACTGCAAAATAATAAGTTTACTTGATAATTGATATTGTCTCTCTCGCTTGTATCGCAAAAAAAATCTAATCAAAATAATGACCGTGTTTGCGAGGTATATGTTGCGTTCTCCCGTGACAACGTCTATTCTTGTTGAAGAATTTCTCGAGACAGACACGCGAGGCGAGTAAAAAAATACGACAAAAGAGCGTATAAGAGCCTTTGTCTAAAGTCTAGGAAATTGAAAACTTCGCGTTCTGTGACAAAGGCGAGTCGCCCGTAACGAAAGTTAAACGCGGATAAGAACTCGGCGGCGTTGAAAATCGCCGGAATTAAATCGAAATACTCTCCCCGTTTTCCCGGACAAGTGTGACGTCAGGTTCTGTTCCAATGAACACGATACGGTAACGCGAGAAAAAAAACGGCACGACACGTGTTGCACGGTGACATGCAAATATTGGCTGATCGAACAATTGCGCAAGCCATACTAAAATATTTATAATTGTTTCTTTTCCCTTTGTCATATTGATCGGTTTTTCGATCTTTCGGCCGTATAACAAACAAATTTATAGCTCAATTTCGCTTCGAGTGACTTTAAGCGCAATTTAATTCGGCCCTCAATCGGGGGATTTGAACATTTTTTTTTTTTTAGGGATTACGTAAACACGCGAGTCTCGCTGCCGATCTTCGCAATATTTCGCGATATTGCCGGCTAACCGAAAAAATATAACGTTCGATTATCATGTCAACTTTCGGGATTAATAAAGACAGAACGTGGCGTTTATCCTGGTCCTCACGTGTTTGCGAAGCAGGAGCGCGCGATTACATTTCTATCGGTTCTGACAAAACTGCAGTCGCAATTTAGCCCGCGGACAAATACGCCCGTATTTGATGCGATTTGGGTCGTGTCTGTTTTTGCGTTCCTCCCTTGTTCTCTCTCTTCCCCATTTGATTTAAAAAAGAAACTGCGTTTCTCTGAACCCGTCAAATGCATCGGTCGGACGCAATGTCGCAGGCATAAAAAGAAACGTCCAGGGAAAATCGTTTCACGAATCGTTTTACCTGTATTCGTTCGTTTGTTCGCTTGCTCTTTTCGCAAAACAAAACAAAAAAAAACGAAGAGAAAATATGAAAACAAAAAAAAAAAAAAAATCCGCGAGTAGTTTGTCTCGAATATTTTTTTTCCGGCATACTACCGCTTTTCTAAAAAAAAAAAAAAAAATTGTTATCATAGGCGCAGTTGACGAGAAACTTGCAGTCTATGTTACACTCATGAAAAAAAATCACGTATTCCATATCCCCATCTCTCGCTCCCTTCGAAATCGCGCTCTTGTAATTCGCTCCGGAAACACGTGTCATTTTTCCGCATGACGACACACGCATCGACTGTCGATACTCGTTTCTCTCCTCTGCAATTATTGTTTATAAAAAATCCCGTCGATCACAAAAAACCGGGAGATGGGACCGGGGGGTTAACAAAACGAAACAGCTCTTTTCGCAGAACATTTTTCTCTGCGTCCGCGTAAATATTCGACGCTATATTTGATATAAATTTAAAACAATTGTATCAGCGGGATAGCGTTTTTTAAAAAACCCTTACAGTTATATAAAAAAAACCTTATTCAAATATTATTGAAATAAAAAACACTCGTTGAAATGCATTGTAACATGTAACTCTATGTTCTTTTTTATATAAACTCTTTTTTATATAAACTGGACACTGAAGACAATGTACATTGAGATGTATTTTGTCAATTTGACCTGATCAATTTACCAAATCTATTCCAAATCCCCCGAAATTTGTTTAAGCGTTTATTTATACACCTGACCGTATTTTTCTTGTTTTCACTTGTCACTTTAAACGCATTTTGACATTTTGCTCGGGATCATTATTATTTTGTTTTTATTAAGTTTTAACTTTATATCAATTTTACGAAGACGTTATTATAATGTGTTGATTTATTCTTTCTTTGATAATACAAAAACACACGCACACAGTCAAGGATGTTAATTTCGCATAAATAAAAGTGAAAGGGCAGAGGAGCGTGTATATCGGGTGGTCTGAAAGATCCGTCGAGCGTTACGAAAACAAACTCCTATCGCCGGCAAAGTTTCAAGAGCGCGCGGGGATGAATTAATCGCGACGCGAAGAAAGTTGCGCCCAGTTCCTTACGCGCTTGGCGCAGTAGTAGTGCACTCGCTCGAACTGTTCGTTACCGGTAAATTACGTTAGTCCCTTTCTGTAACCTCTCTCTCTCTCTCTCTCTCTTTTCGCTTGTATATCGCGCGAATCTCGGCGAGGCCACCGTAACTTTCTGGAAATATTCATTTGCACGGTGAAAAAGCAGCCGCGAAATCCCTCTCATCTCGCGGCCGCCAACAGTTAAGACATTTAATGAATGTGTTGACAATAGCAAAAGTATATACTACGAAAAATACAACGCAGAGAATATTAAATTTTCCTAATTTTCTTAATTGTGCATTTGTTTTCTTATATTTTCTCGCTCTTCTTCTCGTGTATTTATTTGTAATCAAATGACGAATAGAAAAGTCTAATGAGGATACTTGTACAAGTAGATATACCGTGTTTAAAAAAGGCAAAAAAAAACTTATAACGCATATAACTTAGTTCTCGTGTCTATTTATAAATACTTTGACGTATATTCAAAGCAGAATACAAAAAAAAAAAAAAAAGAATTTCCCTGCTTTAAAAATTCCGACCGAAGCGCATCCGCGTGCTAGTGAAAAGTAATACTGCAAAGTTTTCTAATTTCCGATTATATCGCAACGACACAATGACGACCATCGTCGAACGACGTCGGGAAAATAAGAAATACTTTGAACAGAGTAATTGATTACATCTCGGGCAATGTTTTTACATTAATTCGAAATCAAACTTCATCTAACAAAAACGTTATTATACTTTTCGCACAAGAAAAGTTCAATACTCGCTACGTTACAACAGTTGCTATATTATATTTGTTATATGTATACTTTTGCTGCGTCGTGGAAATACGGTGTCGCAGACATTTTCTACTGCGCAATGCCGCAGATTTTCGACAATGATGCATTCGCTACAGTCAATGAATAGATAGAAAAATCGGACGAGCGGAAAGCGAAACCACACGGTCCGTCCGTCCTCCCGTTCGTCGACGTCGATCCGGTCTCTCATCTCGGGATCGCAGCGGAACTTTATGCAAATCATCAGCGGAAGTATATCAGCATCAACGACACTTCACCCGCACGGGAGTCCCTCCGCGCGTCCATCTATACATCACGCCGCGTCGTCGTTTTACTTTTGCGTTTCACGCTTTTACGGACTTTTCCCTGGGATGACCCACTTCGCGTTCTTCTGGCGACGGAAAACGCCGCTCCTACAACGATGATGACGACGACGACGTTGGGCGCCACCGCTGGACTCCCCTCATTTTATTTTATCTTTGTCTTGGTCCTCTCTTTCCTCCTAACCTCCTCGTCCGACGTCTTCCACTGTCGTCCCCTTTTTCGTCTACTTTTGTTAACGTCCTTTGTCCGAACGTCGTTACAACGGAAAAAAAGGGAAAAAGGGTAGGCGAAGGACGCGGCGGACGCAGGAGTCCGAGGAAAAGGAGCGAAAGAGAGAGAGAGAGAGAGTACCGGGGACCGCTTGGAAGTTTCGCTTTGCTCGTTAGCGCAGAATAAGATTTCGTCGTCGATGAACAAAGTAGACACGAGTCCAAAGTAATTACGTTTGAGACGCCGCCGCACCGTACTTTACGAGAGGAAATCCGTCTTCGCGTGTACGCCACGTTCTCGCTCAGGGACGAAAAGCGAGAGGACCACACCGAGGCCATTTAAGACCCTACCTCTCGGGCCGGTAATTGCGCCGCTCCTGTGAAAACCGTGCGGGAGAAACAATGCGGAGTTCACACATCGCGAAATTGGGTAGCGGCCTCATTATCCCGTGCGCTCTACGCGCGCCTCGGCACGGCAACGGTAACGATTGATGCCGAGAGAAGTGTAGTAGAAGAGATGGGAGACGCGAAGGGAGGTTTTTAGGAGGGCACGGCCATCGGAGGATTAATAAATCACTGCTTAACCCTAGCGAAATACGCCCTACACCGCGACTTGAGCTGGTCGGATTTTTAAATTATCAGAGCGGAAGACAGATATATCTTTCAGATCTTTGTGCTTTTTGCGGACAATTTTTTTTCTCGCAAAAACAAAAAGAAAACTCGTTGTGAAAGCTACAAATATATCTTTACATAACTTAAATATTTACCTAATAAGTGATCATAAAATATTTTTCTTTTGTTATTTTAAAAATATTTCTTATTAAATAATAAAGTGCAGAATGTGTTCTTGAAACATTTTGTCCTATATATACATACAAAGCAACGAAAAGCAAAAATTTACGAACGTTATATTTAAAATTGTAAGAATCTATTTAAAGATGTATATCGGAATATTTTTTCAATGTATGTGTGTGACACGAGAAGAGATTCATAAATTATTTCATTATACAATTCGCTTCGTAATGACAACTTGTGGCATAATTAAAAAATGAAAAATACTATCGATCGTCCGCGCTACATGTGATAAAGTTAATAAATTTAATATGAAAAAGTTGGCTATAATAACAATTACGTTCCGCACACATTCGCCACATCGCGCGCGCGTTTATCAAACTTCAGTCATTAATAAATATAAAAATTAATAATCTCGGAGTATTTGAATGTTGCGCGAGCATTGGTAAAATCATAAATCATTGGGCGGAGTACAACATTAACCGGTCACGTTTTTATTCTGCGATATGCGATATACACATTGGTAATGTAACAACAGATATGTTATGTCAGATATATGTATGTGTGCGTGCGCGCTTGTAATAGTATTAACTTTTCAAATTAAAATATTTAACATTGCGCCGTAAGATTCATGAATCATGTAATGCGACCCTGCAGTGCGCAAAAATGTGACACGGGGATAAAAAATAATACTGGCCATTTCGCGTGCTTTCTGCAATGATGACGTAGCACGCGAGCAAGTCTGTTTTGTACCGGTAATCACGATTATACCACGCGTAACGTTCATCGTAATTTTGCATCACAATAAAAAATATTCGATATTGTTAATTACGCGCGCCATAAATGGAGGAGAGAGCGCGGTGCGGTCGCGCAACATTTTATGTTGCTATGCGTTTATAACGGAACATGAAATTTAATATGAAAGCCTCGCGTACGCATCTTCCATGTATAATAAAACAATGTTGCGGCTTTCGATATCACAGCGCAAATTATTTTGAACCCGAGCGTTTCATGGCGTTTCATTTGGACGTGGATTAATACTTCTGTCGGAAAAATCTGTCCCGCATGCGAATTTAATTTCAAACAAGAGTACATATTTTATATTAATCGACACAATTCCTCGTTTCAATCAAAAGTTCGACGTGGATATATACATATGTGTACAGAAGTAAAAATTATACTACATATAAATTATAAAAATTCCAGAACTGATCCTTTTGAAATACGGAAATACGCTGAGCATCACAATTTGTGAAAACAAAGGTCGGCTGATTTTAAATGTGTGTGTTTGAAAAAAACATACATACACGTATATATATTATAGAAAATTGATATCATACGTATATATCTATAAAAAATAGATAAAATTAAACATTACCGTCGACCCAGTTTTATATATGCGCCAGGTATACGGATTATCGGTGTCGAATTAATCTCACTACTGAATAGAGCTGTAATAGAAGGACGAATGACGATGTCATGAATACATAGATAGCAAATGACGCAGATAAACAGCGCAACAATGATGATCGAAGCGTCTGTGAGACCGTAAATCTCGATGGTATCGCGCGGTGACCGCTACGTTACGTGGCAATGCGACAGTGATGAAATAATACCGGGACTAAAGCAACAACAATATCGTCGATTCACCGCGCGCATTAAATAATTTACTCCATTTTAAGTAACTTTACACATTCCGCGGTTGACGGCGCTCTGCATTCGTAACATGACATATGGAACGCGGTTGAAAAACGCGACGTCTACAAATTTCACGAGCAAGATAAGCCGGCTTTTGTACCATCACGAGAGAAACAAAGAGAGAGGATGCGAGAGAGCGGGATAGAGAGAGAGAGAGAGAGAGAATCTCGTGCGCGTTTTTCTGAATTATTAATAACACTCGCGCGCGCTTGCCGCGCGGTAGCGAGGGATGATTTGCCAGCAGAAATCAAGCCGCGTTCGTTCTCTGCGTCTCTTTTCTCTGCCGCGCCCGAATCATCGTCATTCCGAAAAGAAGAAGCTGAGCATAATACTGAGGAATCGATCACTTTTTTTTCACCCACTGAACCAGATCTGTCAGTGCGCACGCGACGTCGAACGGGACGACGAAGATAAAAAGAAAGCATGTTATGGTACTTTAAACGTACGTAAACCGTAAGGGGGATGGACGATCCCGGCCGCATTTTTACATGCCTCGAGCGGGCGCGGCGCGCACACCACACCGGTCCGAGGATCATTTTATAACCCTTCGCCGTCCTCCTCACGCTCGCGAACGTCTGTTTTACATCCGTTTTATGCCCGCGCAAGCATCTGCAACATTCCTCGAGCGTTTATTTACGAGACACCGCGTACAGAAGCCGCCGGCGGAGGAGGGTAAATTGAATACACAGTGGGCCAGAAGGGTCGTGTCTTTCAAAATCCGGATCCTCGCGAAGAGCGAGAGCGTCTCAAAAATTCGGCTTTGTCGACCGTAAATTCTGCGCGTCGCGCGCACACTCGTCGTCCCCGCGTTGTCTTTCTTGATGCAAGATTTAAACGGATCTGTATTCATGCGCGCGCGATCGCAGGACGTGGAATATAACGTGAAGGGTAGAATATCGTCAGCGCGCGAGGCAATAAAGCGCGTCGCGAATTACCCTAATGCTCTTCGTTTGGTTGTTTCCACTGTTGGTTCTGTTTCCCGCGAAACTGCTGACTCGCGCTGTTGGTGCGCGCTTTGTGAAGCTTAGTTCTGGCTTAATTTCACATTGTGACACACGTATCTTTCAGACATTGTCATTTAAGAATTGCTTTGTGAAAAGCAATAACAAAAAGTTAATGTTTCAAAAATATCATTTTAATTAAAACCAATAAATATTTTGTCAAAAAAAAAAAAAATAAACTTTAAATAAAATTTCACGTTTTCTCTTATAATTTCACAATATATATTCCGGATTTTTTTTTTTTTTTTTTTAATGTTCTTTCTTACTTTTGACAAACGTCGAGAATTATGGACATATACTGGCTGACGCGGAATATTTTTCTACATGCATCGAATTCGTCGATAGCATGAACTGTCTAACGCATTTCTAGCGAATATGCCGGCAATCGGCACTAGAGATATAGATTACAAAAAAAGAGAGTAAGAGCGAGGGAGAAAGAGAGAGAGAGAGAGAGATTTTTCTATGAAACGTATTTCGAAAGCCGATGAAACGTGACGGACGTACCAACCACTGTAATACATCACGATTTTATTGTGAATTTTTACAACACCGTCGCCGATAATCCGCATTATCGCTACCATTATCGCGCGCCGTTTTGTAATTAAATGCGGTGCGAATATAATTAAGCGATTTAAATATTCACGCGCGCAATTATGCTTCGCGCGAACCCGGCGTTGTCGCGCGTTGCAACTGAATGTAATTGCGGCTTGTAAATACTTCACGGTTCTCCATCGATTTCACATAATACACGACGCGACGCTTGGATTCCGCCGCTATCAGACATTGGATATTCGACGATGTCGATTTTTAAAACGGGAAATAATAAAAAAGATACTGCTGTGACTTACCGAAAGCAGACGATGGCGACGTGTGTGCGTGAGATTCCTCGACACGTTGAAGAACGAGCGTGACTTCTGCGTCTCTTCGTTATCTTCCGGCGGCATCGACATCTCCTTCCCTTCCTCCCGACAAATCCGCACTGAAATATTTCAAATAACGCGGCGGTGTTATTAGCATTATTTATCACGCGAATTGATGTGCATATGCACGCAAGACCGCGCGCGTACATATTTATAAATCAAATGTATGCGCGCAGGCGAAAACGCAACACTTCGCGCGAGACGTCAAAGCGGATTTATCAACGTTACCGTTTTCTCAATTCGATTGTTTCTCATCGTCTCGTCTCTCTCCTTCGATGCATAATATTTGTTATAGAAACGCGTAAAATAGCGCATAAAATATTCAAATTACTCGCCGCCGATATAATTCGAGCGAGGGGGCGTGTGCGTCACTATCGCTCGCGTCCCGACTTCTCTGCAACGAAATTCGAGTAATTTCCGAGACTGCGAGAGCACCCGAGCCGCAACCTGATAATCTTGAAAGGCGGCCCGGATTTTCGAAATGCGACCGATAGAACACAAACGCGCGAGTACTGATCCGTGATGCCTCGCGCGCACTCTTCCGCGTCTCTTACTTATTTAAGAGGAGTCGACGACGAAGAACGGAATTCATATACAGAGAGTATGAGAATAAAAGACGAGGCGGGAGGCAAATGTTGAAGGAGAGAGAGAGCGGCACATCTCTCTCGGCGGCATGAAATAAATTCTGTCTTTTATATATCGACGAGCGAGAGGCGCTGGAACGAACGCAACGTGAATAGTTTCAATAACGTAAATGCCGTTAACGTTGACGCAACTCCTCTTTAACATTTAATACCGGTTTACCACTCTCTCCCCCTTCCTGCACCTCTTCGCTGAAGTTGAGTCGATGTAATTCGGAATAACGATACGTATTTTCAATTATGTTCAATTACAAGCGAAGCGCGTCGAATGGACGCGTCACGCGGCGAGAGCGGCTCGTGCAATTTTGACGGAAGCGGAAACGGATTATCGCGAGCGACGAACTTTCGCGGGATCGGCCAACGCGAATTAAATAACGCGCGTGTTACATAAAGCCGCGTACACACGCGCGGGATTTCGCGCGTCAACTCTGTCCCCGCTGCTTTAACCGGGACACACCGCGGCTCGCCCCGAAAACATTTCGCTACACCACCCGGTCCCGGCAAACTTTATACACGTGAGTGGATTAACGCACCGAATCGCGGGTCAATCGCCGCCAATACGATCCGTAATACATCAAAGCGATCGTTGCTGACGAAAGCACCTCGGTTCTACAAACAATAAATTAACTTGAATTTGCAGGTACAATAATAGTGAATAATAATTCATAATCGAGGGGGATGTGAATACAGTGAATAGCAAATGACGACAGGATCATGTTAATGCATCACTCCGATGTCGATTTGATCCTCCGGCTTAGTCCAACTAAAATTGTGAAACCGATATTATATTATATTACAGGAAAATCTACATAAATAAACAAAAACGCAATATCTTTATCATAATTTTCTAACTTTCCTGATGATTTATCAAAGAGGCGCAATTATGTGCTAAAATTCACAAAAGCATTAACGAAAACAATTGTCGAAGTTTGATAATTTGAGAAAAGTGATGATTCTCATAAACAGAAAGTTTCATTATCACAAATGTAAAGCCGAACTTTCAAGTTCGGCGAATTGTATTGTGCTTGTTACTGCAAAAGTCGCGGTGGGTATAC
>QVOB01006641.1:0-14385 GCA_014839585.1 Pseudomyrmex concolor
GCCGCAGGATGTGAAATGTGCTCTTCATTTTCACAGCGCGCGGCGATCGCCGTTATCACGCGTGCATCGTGACGGAATATGTGCTATAGATTTTTGGAACTTTGCGCGCAAATAATTGCGTAATTATTCTCTCTACATTGTAATTAAACTATGTGAGCAGAACTACAGGAGAATTTTATGCATATTTTTCTCGCGAGAATTATTTTATAGATTTTGTACATGTGTGCGATGTATGAAAAGTTCAACACGTTTTTCTTACACGCGATACGTGTGTAAATAATCGCAGCTCTCGGCGCGTGCGTCGAGTTTTCTTCGATCGCTTTTGAACAACAGAGTTCAGCACTGATGATCCCGGTGCGTATGGTTTGCACGGTGGGTGTCGGTAGTCGAAATACACGTGACCGCAATATTTCATTACGGGATATACTCGCGAGAGAGACAAATGCTTTTTATTAAAAGAAACTGCTTCTTGTAAAAAAAAAAAAAAAAAAAGAAAGAATCCGCAGTGGATTTATGATCGGAAAAACGGAGAAAATTTTTCTGATCACCCGGCTTTTCATTGTCTTCCCAACCGTCCGCAGCCGTACAATCGCGATGCGCGTCTCGGCGACAAACTCAGAATTGCGCGGGCGCGCTGTTCCTTTCTTTCTTTTCCTACAACTCGCGAAACAAGTTTTTCCGTATTATCTCTGCTGCAATCTCCGTGATTTTTAATTGTAGCAAACTTTTAATCCGGGATAACTTTGGAGATCGCGCGCGCGATGTATTTATTATCTTTTCTTCCGATCTTTTCGTGTGTTTTTGATATTTAACTTCGAGAACTTGTGCGCATTTCTGTTTTTATCGGGATCTACAAATTTTTTTATTCTTGAAATTTCTTTCCGCTAATTAATTTTAATTTTTCAACACACACATACGGACACTTTTTTTGTATGTTACACCTTGTCAACGTGAACAAGGAATAATATATTAAAGGCACCCCAAATGTACAAAGCAAGACAAATACTTTTCTAGTTTTTTTGTTTCAGAATTGATAACTCTTTTGTCGCGCGCGCTGTGTGTGTTATTTCGCGGTTTCAGACTTCGTTATTACAACGTCGAGAAGCTAAAAAAAAAAAAAAAAGTCTCCCCTTTGCTCGGGCTAAAACTCTGATTATTATGAATTCATTTGAATTTTGCGCCGCCCGCCGCCGGCGATTCTCTTTTGCTTGTCGTTGCTCCTTTTTTCTTTTTTGTTTTTATATATCGCGTTTGCCTATGCGTCAAAATGCATTTTGATGCGGGCGCATCCGCCGCGTTGTGGAAATATCGGCGACGACGCGCATAAATACAGCGCATATTACTCGTCGTCGAATATTAAAAAGAAATTTGCTTGAAACGCGGATTCTGAAATTGTTTAACGACATTCCGCGGATACGGCGGCGTCGCCTAATTTCTCCGCGGTTAAGATTTAATTCGATTTATCTGAAAATGTCGCGTTTGACTATTCCCGAGAGGTATAAAGAACAACAACGCAGCACGCGTGACGCGAACAGATCGCGCGTGAAAACGATACAGGCGCGGATGTAGATCGACAGGCAGTTCGTTTAATTATGAACATGTAGCATGAATATGCAGCTTTCATTTCACTGCGCCGCACGATAATTTTGAACGGCCGTTATACAGTATTCAAGTGCCACAATTAGCTACACACTGTGTGCGTGATAGAGAATCATCGAATTAATGACGATTAAATAACTCGCGATTACAGTTAACTGCGGCCGATTAAAGGAGTACATTAAAACTGAAAACGCCATCGTACGACGCACGCGCGCGCGTGTGTGTGTGATGCAAAATATTCTGTGCGTTAAATTCGCACGATAATCAATTTATGCAGCGCATTACAAGTTTGTTAAAAATTTTTCTATATTTTTTCCACGCACACACACACACACACATATCGGTAACAAATATAACGATTCGGTATAAACTTTCGACGAGATCAAGGGCAATTAAATCATTCAATCGAATCCGTGTTCGCACACGCGTGCATGTTTCATTTCGAACAGCAATATTGGATGGACATTGCATTAATTAACACCGGAGCCGATCAATTATTCACTCGATTGTTTGATTGTGTGCTCGAAAGTTTGACCGAAAGAGACAGTGTCATCTCCCCGTTAAAATTTTAACGAACGCGCGTCTCTCACCGTAGAGATTCCCGAAAAGAATTTTTCCCCATGAAATTGTGTCGCTGCTCCGTTGCTCCCGGGGGTGCATTTACTCCTCCTCCCCCTCTCCCCCCGATTTTTTGTTCCTTTTTCGAACGGTCGTTCTCGCTGTTCGGCGAGATTCTCCAGATTTTTACTTCGTTTGTTTCCGAATCGCGCGTCGATCGACCGTCTCTCCACCTCCCTCGTCGCGCGGCGAGCGTCGTCGTATAATTCTCGTTGAAGCTGCAATTTCTCCCGTTCCGGAAACGTTTAAATCTCTCCGAGATTTTTTTATTTTTCAGCGCAACCCCGCTCGCTTCGTTATGAATATTCTCACCTGTCCGGTCGCGAATCCGCGCGCTCACGTTTTCGCGTGTCGCATGTGCGCGAATACGTCGCGTACTATATATGCGTTTCCGCGCGCAATATTTTGACAGCGTTTTATTTCCCCGTTTTGTTTCATTCAATTTTGGTCATCGCGCGCGTTGCGTAACGCGCTTGAAATCTCTCATTTGAGCAAAAATAAACGCGTTATAAAAACGGCTCGTTCGCCGCATGAAGAAAAGTCGACGGTTTCGGTCCTCTGCCACGTGAAACAACTTGCCACTTATCGAGAGAGACGCCAGCCAACGCGCCATCGATGAGGGAAGAAAAACACAAAAGTGTGTGCGCTTCGATTGTTCTTTCGCCGTCGCGCGAAAACTTCGTGTATGTTCTTTCTCGGAAACAATCTCGGGAGAAAAAGAAGGAGGAATTCACCTCCGTGGATCTCGCGGAATTTAAGTTCGAGATAATATATTGCAAATCACTGTATTTGGCGAGACCAAAAGATGTAACGGGACTTTTTCCATTCTCGGCGGATAACATCACGAGGCGATATCGGATTCTACACGTATTCGCGGAAATGCGCATGCAAATGTGGATACATAGATTATTGATCATGTTACGTATGCGCTCGCGCACACACACACAGAGGAGAGAGAAAGAGAGAGAGAGAGAGAGATCGTATTCAAAGAGACCTTCTCCCTCGTTCCGACGGGGAATATACGCCGCGAGATTGTTGAAAAGACGCGAAGAAGAGAATTCGCGTAATTAATAAGTTTCTAACTCGTTTCACAAATCGCGCACCGCGATTGTCGATCGATCGAGCGGAAAAATCTGTTGTTTATGAAATTACGTTACATAAGAGAACCGATAATCGCAACATTTTAATCAGTATTCCACTTTTTTGGAAACTGATAAACTCTCTCTCTCTCTCTCTCTCTCTCTCTCTGTTGGACGGAGATAACGTAGAATCTATATATTCTCTTTCTCTCTTTCAAAAAAAAAAAAAAGATCGAAAGTTGACTTCGATAAGCGCGGTTTGTTATTAACTCCGACAAAATAGATTGGACAAATAAATTACAGGAAAAAACAGCGGGCGGACGAGGGGGAGAGAGGAAGTTGAGAAGTTTAATGTATCTTGAAGGCAAACCTATTTTCTTCTTCAAGAGCAAAATAGAAACGTCACGTAAAAAAATTTTAGCAAATGCAACTACGTCTCAACTTTTCAATCCGAAGTTTGGATTACATTTGCGCACTTATATCGCGCGCAATCCCCGGTTTTGAATTTTACTAATTGTTTATATTTAACGTTTGCATCATCGCTGTTTTGTTATACTTTGCGCGTCCGGGAGAAGAATCTCGTTCTGCGCGAGATAACGGCGGAACTCGGTTAATAGATTTGATCTCACGGCATACTTCCGATTTCTTTTTTTTTTTTTTTTCTACCTAAGAACATCGAAACTTGAGCGAATAGTTCGCGTTTCGATAACACGAATCTCTCTTTTCCTTTCTTTCGCCGCTCTCGCATTGACCCATAAGATCGAGATACAGCGGGAGAACACGTGCACCTGCACCTGCAGCTGTCGCAAATACTTTGGAGATTCGAATAAGTTTTTGGGTGAGGAGATGGGGAAACGGAAAGAAGGGAGAAAGGAAGAAGAAAAGAAGCAAGGAAAGGCCGAATGTATGTACTATCCTTTATCGAGGATATAAAAGTGAAGCGGGTCGTAGCGAGTAGTGGCTCGTAAAGTCCGAACTCTCCGGGAAGATCGTGATTCAACGAATATACGCCTTTCTTATTATTGCCGCTGCAGAGCCGCGATCTGGCTCCCCCTCCTCCGACCGATTTCTTATCTCGGAACATCTGCGTTTATAAATAGCGAAACGTTTCGAGCTGAAAGACTCGCGCGCGACTTTGTACATGCGCGTCCCGCTTGTTTTGGACTCGGTGGAGGAAACGATGAAAAGCGTAGCGATAACTTCTATATTTAAGCAGACATCGATCGAGTATAAATCAAATAGAAAGTGTACGGAAACAAAACAAGTTCATAATTAGCAAGATTTAATTATTTTGGGAAGGAGAATACAAAAAAAAAAACCACTCGCGTGTCTCTGAAAAGAGAATCTCGCAAAGTAGACACGGCGCCGTTTTTGACGTCGTTAACCACCGGGAAGAGAGAGAGAAAGAGAGAGAGAGAGAGAGAGAGAGAGAGAGAGAGAGAGAGCTGTATCGCTCGTCATTTGAACAGCAAAATCAGTTTCGCGCCTGCAATTGAGGAGAAAAGAACGCGAGCAACCGACGAGGCTCTGACTCGCGTCCCCGTAAATCGAGCGTATCTGATAGATCGTAAACGGAGGGGGGAACGTCACACACGCTGGTTTCTCTTCTAATACACGAACACATACACACACACACACACATTACCCAGAGAACTGTTCCTCTTCCCTCGATATATCCCGAGCGTGGCCGGGCGGTGAATTGGATTTTGTCAGGATTGGTGTATTCTGCTGATAAATCAATTACGCGATATTTATCGCGGATCACCGTTCAATTACGCTCGTGCAATCATGTCGCTCGCAAATTTACAATTACGACGGGCGTGTGTAAACGCGCACGGAGAGCGCGCGGCACTTGCGGAGGGAGCAGGGAAAAGGGAATCTCGCGGGCGATCTCTGTTTGCGTCCCGAATTTGTTTGCCGCGTAATCGACTATACCATCTACTTATCGCCGGACCGATCGATCGCGCCGACCGATACCGCATCGATTGTGACCCGTCCGCGACGTTATAGCGTATAAGCGCACGTCGATCGCGCGAGACGATTTCAATAATGGAGATCGTTGGAAATAAAATGTCGCGCGGAGAGCGAAGCTTTACAGGTTTTTCGAGCAATATCGAGGCACGTTTCAAGTTGAATTATTGCATTTTGTACGATTTAAAGCGCACGCGCGTCTCTCAGCAAGACATTGAGACACAAACAAGACAGGGTGTAACGAAGCTTTTTAATTAATTTGATAATTAATTTGTTGTTAGTCGCTTCGCTTTCTCGAGAGAAATTCCCGCTTGAAACCGCGCACTTCGAGTATTTTTTATAATACAAATATTATTATGTAACGCTTTTACAGACGTTATTATTTCGAATTAGATATTGCAATCAAATATGACGTGCGTTATTGCGGGACTCGTCCGCTGTGTGTGATTGTCGGTGACGGGTCTTTCGTCGGAAAAGAAGCATCGATCAGTCAATCGGAAACCGTAAATTCTGCGGAATGTCCGTTCGGCTGAACGAAGTCGCAAAGCGTTTCGTGACTATGCAGCCCCGATGTGGTCGTGTCCGCGCGCTTGTATAACACACGGAGCGTGTACTGTGTACCATGCAGACGTTCACGAGATATCGATTTCATCGTACTCGTAATTGAGTACGCACTGTTTAAGAAGAGCATTATCGCGAACGCACGTCCGTTCGCCTATAGCGATTACAATGTTTGTCTTTCGCGCGTAAGTAACAGCAATTTGCCTTGTAATTAAACTTAATTGTATACGTAATGAATATGCAATTAATTTAGTTGTGCATAAATAACAATAATCTCGATGTCGAGCTTCTCTATGTTTGCGTGCTTCGTGCATGCGACCATACATCATCGCTGGATCGAATTCGATCATTGTCAATCGAAAAATAAATAATTAATGTAGAATTTTTATGAGGTTTTGCTATAATATTGTAGGATCCCTCTTTACTTGGCATTTAATTGTTTAAATAAAAAGAAGTTGTCAAGCAAAATATAATAAATTTATAAAATAATTTTGTGTTATAAGAGATGTCCTCGAGTTCTAATCGATTAATCCAATGCGAGTGTATAAATACGGCGCAAATAAGAACCAAGAGCAGAATATAATGCAAATAAAAATGGCACGAGTCTGTCTCGATTATCAGACACGCGCTAACGTTTGCCATATTTATGTTAAATAATTTTTAAACCAAGAACAGGCTTCAGAAGTAAAACCAGAAATAAGTTTGGCCTTTAAAGCCAGAATCAAACGATGCTGCTAGTAAAGAAATAAACTGTACATACATCAAAATTATTTAATATCTTGTGGAACATTTCGATCCTTTTTTTAGATTTTATAAATAGGTTTTATATTTTATCTGGAGACTGAAGATGATCTAATATTAATCCTAATCTTGTAAACTCTGACATTTATGTCCGATGCGATTTTTTATTGGTTAAAAAGGTTAAATTGCAAAAGATTTGTAAAAATTTATAGAGCTTCATTCAACATTCTAAATTGAGGAAATAATATTAATTTTGATATTATTTTAAGCTTTAGAAATTTTCCTACTAAGTAGTTTTTAAAATATCTCATTTTTAAAAACCGTTCGGAAACAAGTTCGGAGGGGATTTGAAATTAAAATCGATACGTTTCTCGATACATTAAAAAAAAAAAAAAAATATCTAGTGTTATCAGCAATAAGAAATCGCGTGTACGATAATGAATGAATAACAAAATGGCTGGAAATGGCAGGAAAATGGCAATATAATAATATGTAGCAATTAGTATACTATAATGGCGGTGCGGTGTAATTAAAATGCATGTCGCACACACACGCACGTACGGTATATACCACATATCATACGACGTACATATACGCGGAGTTATATTACGAGAGGTCATGGCGCAAACCGATATGTGTGTGGTGTGACGGCTGTTCCCGGCGTTAGCACGCAGCATTGTAAATTTGTAATAGCTTTGCAAAATTCACGTCAATCGCATCTATGTAACTGATTGAACCGTGACGTATAATGCGCGGACTTCCATCGGAAAATATCCATTTTAACGACCCGGCAGAATAACGGCGCGGCAGAGAGTGCGACTTTAATACCTTCCTCCCGGTTTTACGCGGTGCGTATGCGTGCGTGTATGAAAATCGCGCGCCACACAATCACGCGAGAACTCGCATAATAGTATCGGAATACCGGCGACTATTTCGAAATTCGCAAAATTTGTGTATTTCACGTACCTATGCAGGCTGTTTCCATTGGTAGATCATTTTTTCGACGTACTTTCGATGCGGAACATATTTAGCAATTTTTCAGCATATTTCTTTTTTTTTGCGCGCGAGTTTAAGAGCATTTTAATTGCAAATTATCAAGAAATCTCGAAATGCGTCATTAAAATAATTGTTTTAACCAATGAAGGAAGCAAGAGAAGGAGGAGCGAAATGCCGGTAATTGCGTTATCATTGCATTAATTTTTTTGTAAGACAATTACGGAAATAACGAATGCAATAGCAACTGGATTATAATCAAAAATATATTTGACCGCGATCGTGAACCGCGTGTGAACTGACTCTCTTCCTTCTTTCTCGACATATCACACACGAATAACAAAAGAAAACTGTCGCTTATTATTAACAAAAATTGCGGGAATTTTTCAACATGAATATTTTGTTGCAAATCTTTTACATTTTTGATTCTAATTCGAAATCCTCTTTAGTGCAAATTGAAAAATGTTTCGAACAAACGCGGAAACAACCAAAAACAAGTCGCGATGATTTCGGATGCAACGCGAACACTTTTTTAAAGTTTGATATATTTAAAAAATAACGAACCGCAAATTATTCTCAGAGATGAAATAGGTAGCTCTCTCGTTTGCGCAGAATTCGAACGAACACGTCCTCGGCGACGAGATGTATGCGCATGATTAATTAAAGTACTTATCGGAGAGCACAGAGCGAGAGAGGAGAGAAGCGTGTGTGATTTTACGGAGCCTTTGGTGCGCGTTGGCGATGTAAAGAGCACGAGAGGGTTGAATCGCCGAAATCGATTTGATTACGACGAATTTGATCGAATGCAAATTAACGCGTATCGAGACTATCCGGCAGCGGACCGGCAGCCGCTTTTCGAGATTTCGCCTCGATCCACGATTCCACTTCTCTCTCTCTCTCTCTCTCTCTCGCGCGCGCGCGCGTTCTCTCACTTACTCGTCGAATTGCGATCGCACGGCAATCGATGAAACTGCGCCGTGATGCGTGTAATTTCGCCAAGTCGAAACTGTTGCCCGGCTGAGTAAGGACGAGGTCACACAGGATTCAGAGAGATTGACGAGAGAAATTGAGAACACAGATGAGAATAGAGAGAGAATTGCATTTGTATATGAACTACGGCGAATCAAGTGCGACAAACCGTAGCCGTGCCGCGCTGATGATAAAAAATTAAATTACAACTGAATTCTCTAAAATTCAACACACATACACATATACGTGTAATGTATTGTAAATAATTAGTCGAATATCAGCAAGCTTCTGGAAAGCAATCAAAATTCACCACGTGAGCTGTGATTCACCGGCGGATCATGAAAGGGGTGAGGTGTTTATTTAAAAATAACATATACAATTAATCGCAACTGAAGGATATGACAGAGGCAATGAATACAAACAGCAATTTTTGCGTTACGAACGCAAATTGGATTAATAAGTGTTTCATATTAGACAGCAAACAAAAAAAAAAGAAAAAAAAATTGCCGGCGCAATTTAGAATGATGAAAACCATAATAAATGAAACAAAAAGCACGAGGAAGGAAATTTGGGGGAACAAGAGAGACCTTTTTTTTAATCTGTCGATATTCGCCCGGCGACAAATTACTGCAGTATACCGTCGCCTCCGAGGAACCGTAAGGCGGTTTTACCATTTATCGTCGATAATTACCGCAGCTGCGCGCCACCGCAGTAATTTTTACTTTCGACGCTAATCGAGTTAATTATCGCCGTCCGTTTCTGTCGCATTATTGTCTCTCGCGCGCAATATGTTTTTCTCCCTCGGACAAATATTTCGCGCGATTTCTCCAAACATTTTTCGAAACGCGAAACCATTGAGTTCGCACAAATTTCTTTATCGCCGCGCGAATAATAATTTCGCGCGCGCGTCGACGTGTATGTTAAGAGAAACTCTCTTTTCGCGCGGATAACCGACGACGACAGAAGAGAGAAGAATGTTCCTGTTTCTATTTGTTTTCGATTATTTTCGAAACAATTTTGTTGCGGGGCGAAACAACGCGGAATTACGTCAGCGATAATTCAACAAGGGAGGGAAGCCCCGAATACGATTCTGCAATTTCCACAGCAGGAGAAATCGCGGCGCGAAACAATGTGATGGCCCGCCGTGTTTCACTCGCACGGATATTTATTGCACCTCGATGCATGAAGTGCGGCACATCGAACGTAACATATTGATTCGAGCGTCACGTCCCGTTGCCGTCAACATGTAATGACCGTTTGACGTATGGTGCCTCGATTTTCACGGCCACGATAACCTGTTTTTCCGTCGAGCGCCGATTGATCCTCCCCCTCTCTCCACCCGTTGGGCTTCGTTAAATCCTAATCGATCCCGTTTGGTTTCAAGTGGCGAACGCGCGAAAGAACGCGCGCGTCAATCAGCAACGTCCGGCGAATATTATCGCGCTCGCTCGCTTTTCGTACACACACACACACACACACACACACACACAATTCTGCGAAATAAATATCGCAGCAACGAATATCGACAAATTAAAAAATGTCACTCGTTATTTTTTGTATTTCTCTTGTTTGTCATTTTTATTGCCTTAGCGAAATGAACAAATTCTCTCGCGATACCTATTTAACGTAAGGGATGTGCGTTAGGCAAACATTTAGGTATATCTCTCGATCTCGCGCGACGACAAAAATTATACGTCAGTGTCGCAACGGCGACGACGACGTATGCGTGAAAATGTTTCTATTGTCGAAATTGAAATTTCGTTACCGCGGCGCGACTTGTGTAAAATTCGAGCTGCCGCGCGCCGATGATATTTATTACGATGTATATATTTTATCGCCGTTTCTTTCGCGCGCGCGCAAGAAAGAAAGGCTCTCAACGCCGACGACATACGACAACGCACTGCTGAAAACGTTCTTTTCCCGGGAAAACGCCAAGTCGCGCGAATTCGCGGACTAAAGCGCGATTTTTATAGCTGAGCTATCGCTGTTTCTGTCACGATGAAATATCAGCGGGAGGAAACTTCTGCTACAATGCTCGCGGTAGTGCGCCTCATGCGATCGTAATGGCCGTGTACTTGCACGGGCGTGGGATTTGCGAACATAATCGGCTTCCTTGAATTATTAATATATAATTTGCAATGTCTATTTTAATTATTCACAGCAAATGGAATACATGGAGTTTGAATAGATATTTCAGTTGAGCGATACAACTCCCTCAACATATACGTATATAATAAAACGCACAAATAATTATTTAACATTTATATGTTTGCCGCAAAGTTTCGCGAATTAATTAATTGAACAATAGATAGAAGAAAATTTCTACGTGCGAGCGAAAATAACAAGGACAACTGTGCAGTACATGCACAATCTTCTCGCACGAGATGTGAAGTTTCGAAGCGCTATTCGTCCTTTTCACCGTTTAATCGGAAGTCATCTTTATCGTCGTGTTTCCTCGCTTCAACGATCGGCTCTCTAACGAGAGCCACTCAAAAGCGCTCGCCGGACACGCCGGAAACGCTCGGTTTGCCCGGTTCGCGGTGTAAAGAGCAATTTTCGCGGCTGCTCCTCTCACTTCCTTCGGCTATATCGACTGGATATATCCAGCGCGACACAATGGCGGCGCGCACACACACACACGTACGTACATATATATCACGCGATCTCTCTCGCAGGTACAATCGCAGGAAAAGCCGTGCGCGCTCTTCCTCGTTTTTTTTTTTTTTTTTTTTTTTTTTCCGGATGATGGAACTCTCGAAGGAGAATCTGGAGAAATATCACGACCGCGAGATCAAACGGAGTACGGACGGCTCCGCCTCCTCTCGGCTTCCCTCTCTTCCTCCCTCCGGGTTCTCTCTTCCATCCCCGAGTCGACGAGAGAAGACAGACGATTGCGGGTTCGAAAAGAGAGCGGATATGGACGAGATATAAAAAGAGACGGGACGCGCGAGAGAGAGTACGTTTTCAATCTATAAATATAAACCATCGCGCCAATTTCAGCTGCTTTTCTGTTCTTTTGTGTCGGATGCCAATTCTGTATATTCTCTCTCTCTCTCTCTCTCTCTCTCTCTCTCTCCTGTTTGCTCTCTTTCTTCGCGTGTAACGGCTGCGAATTTCGTCCGCACAGTTTCTCTCCGGTGTCGTCCTTTTCACATCCGGCCGTATATCGATTTTGTTATCGCCCATCGAGCGAGCTATGTTACGCGACCTCCGTCGCATTCTTCGATTTCTTCTTTAGAAGCACTCTGAAAGTTGACGCGTCCAATCTTGAGAGAGCGTGAGCAAGGGAGGGAGAGAGAGAGAGAAGTCGCGGGGATAGACCGCGATTGTTCCCGTCCCGGAAGCAAAGTTGGGGGAGGAAAATTTTTCGAGAAGTTTTATTGCGATAAAATATAATTTGTTTTAATAACTCGTTTGTAACGTGCGTAACTTTCGAGATTTCGAAATTTTACACCCGCGTTTTATTAACACGAGCCGAGATATTATTCCAATGCACAAAAATAACGTTACAACGTATTTCCGACGGATTTATCAATCTATTCGGTATTTTTATTACCGCATTTCTTTTTTTGCCCGTGCCGGCAATATTATTTTTCCGTCTTTGATTGAAATGTATAAATATATAAAATTTTTTTGGGCGTGCACACACAAGCCCCCGATGTGCGACGACGGCAGCTGCGCGCTCTATTCCCTTTATTGGATGCCGATATACCCCCCAACCGAAAGGGGAAAAAAATCCTCTCTCTGCGGCGCGCGGTTATCTTCTCCGGACTTCTTTTCACTCGCGCGCGCGCGTCCCATCGGGAAACTTTCTTATCTTTCGAAGCTCGCGCGCTCCATGATGTGTCACACACGTGCACACACATGCGCGCGCGAGAGACGCGATGCAAAACGGGAGCAGAGAGTCCAAAAAGTTACGTTCTCTCTCTCTCTCTCTCTCTCTCTCTTTCTCTCGTCTTTCTCTGTCTTTCGCCGTTAGTATCCGAGAGATAAGACCGGTTTCCTATTGAAAACGTCACATATTTTTATCGTCACGAGAGAGGAATCAGCGTTGCGTCGTAAATCTGTATTTCAATTTCCTACGTTTGCACGCGCGCACGTCCGATTTCCGCTTCTTAATTCCGCGACCGTCATTAAGACGAAATTTCGCCGGAAATGGAGAGACCGTATATAGTCTCATATCTTTTCTTCTCGCTCGCTGATGATGAGCTCCTTGTGAATATAAACGTCTCGAATTTACATACGTAACTCAAAGAGTTCTGAAACCGGGGTCTTATTCCCTTTCCCGTTAAAAATCACCGCCGTGTGTGTGTGGAGGAAAGTTTAGCGCGCGCCCGTCGATTTTCCCGTCTTCATACAGAGAGCTCCGGTTTTTTCTTGTCTACCCGATCCCCGAGCAACGAAAGGAACACGAGAATTTCTTTCCTCTTCTCCGCGAAAGGAAAGCGCGGGGGCGCGTCGAGGTTTCCCGCTGCATGGGAACCCGGCGCTAATTGAACCTTAAATTCGACGATTAGTCGTACCCCGAGAGTGTGTGTAACTGCGGGGCGCGCCTGTAGGACATGCAGGTAGCGCTAACGTTAATTTAATTAAACTCTGCGCCGCGCGCAAGAATAGTCCTGGGTCGAAGAGAGCTCGTTGGAGTCCGCAAGCTCTCTCGCCTCGGTTTAAATACACACGCGATTTTCGATCATTAAAATTATCTCCCCGTGGAAAGTGGAAAGTAGAATCGTTTCATATCGCGATAAAACTAATTACATGGACCGTAGATTCTCGTATTATATTGCGTCTATGTAATAGATGTTACGCTCGGGGATTAATTTCGGTGAAGATTCCGGCGAGATTTGTGTGTCTGAATAATTTTTGTCGGTCGCAGACAAGTCTGTCTTTAATCGGACGTTTAATATTTAACGACGGCCATGTGATACAGCCGGGCGCTGTGGGAGGAAACTATGAGCGATTTAGTTCTTCAGAGCCGAGCTTTAAGAGGCTCACGTGGCGCGTCTCTCAGCAGGATTAAACCGGCTACGACCGCGCCATGATCCGCCCTCAAATCTCGGCTTTAAGTAAGTAATTCATTCGCGTCATAGCTGCGTGTTACGTTCACTAATCGCTATTCGAGCAGCGAAATTTTCTTATTACGTTAGTTCCGAAGTTATTTTTTCTCATCGATATCTATAGGATTTCTCACTCGCGTGATCGAAAAGTTAAAACTCTTGCGCGCAATTTTTTTTTCTTTTTTTAATATGAAACTTCGGGACGGTTCATTTTTGTTTCGCAAGCGCGCTGAATATTAAACGACACCGCTTCATTAACATTGACGGGAGGCTCGGCCAATTCGGCGTTCGCCAAACGAACAGGATGAGGCCGGGATGGCGCGGCGCGCCTCGCATTAAAAATCGCACCGGATTATTACGAGAATCGAAACGAAGGCGCGTATTTTTCACGAGCGAACGTTTCGCGCAACGGGAATGAGAGCGCGTCGCGACGCGCAACGCTGAGAAATAAGAGGCGACGTGGAGTTCTTTTTCGATAACGACCGCAATTTAGGCCGATAAAGGAGAATCGACGAGATCCCGGTCGCTTTATCTCAGCGCTTTCCCGCGCGCGCGGTAATCAGTGTTTGTCAAACTGTCGTCGCGCTGCGCCGCAGTGCCGATGACTGTTTCTTCGGGAGAATTCTTTGTACAACGTTACGGGAGAGAAAAACATAAATCTCGCCGCGAATCATGTCGCAACGCGCGTGTCGAATGTAAAACGAAAAGAGGAAATTAAAACAGAGAGACGCGCGTTACAAAATTCATATTTTTCTTATTTCGTTTTAAAAAATATAATTTTGATGTTATTTGATTTT
>QVOB01006642.1:0-14993 GCA_014839585.1 Pseudomyrmex concolor
GATGCGGAAAAGTCGATTATATCTCCGATAATAAAATCGTATAACAATAATAATGATCAAAGTGGAAAACAAAAATTATGACATAATACGTGTCGCGCGAAGTGTCGTAAGAAGTTACTTGCTCGACAACTTCTTATCGAGCAATCTATAACTTTCCGAAGGTATTTATAGAGTACTGGTCTCTCTCTCTCTCTCTCTTTTTCTCTCTTTCTTTCTCTCTCCTCGTGCCAACAAAACAGAAACCGTGTGCTATTCGTGATATTACGTGTTACGATTACTTAAGCGAGCGATTCAAAGCCGTCACTACTACTACTTTGTAGCTTAAGTGCTTCAATTTCTAGTTTGCGATTGCGAGTAGTAAGGAGAATCGATTTGGTCCGTAGAACGATAAAAAAACTGAGAGAGCAAGAGAGGAAGGCGAAGAAAGAGAGAACAAAAGGAGATAGAGAAAGAGAGAGGAAGAGAAGAAAAAAAGAAGAGATTTAGGAAAGAGGATAGTCGTGAGAAAAAGAGGAGCGAGAAATTGGATGGTCCGTGAGGCGCTTCCTCGGTTCGTTAGTGACTTTATAATAATGAGAACTCAGGCGGTAGTCCGGAGGGCGAACTGGAAAAATGGAATCACCTCTAATCACTGGCCTTCGTTGCCGCGAATAAAACCGCAAAGAGAAAGGGAGGAAGAGAAAGAGAGAGCATCTACTCAGCGATCGCCGAGGAAAAAGATCACGCGACTTCGATGCTCCGCGTCGAGAGAGTGAAAGCTGGAAAACTGAGAGAGAGGTGATGGCATAAAGAAAAACTTATCTCGATGCTAGCTAGGTTTCCTTAATAAAATTTCGTTCTCCGATCGCACATCTCTCTCTCTCTCTCTCTCTCTCCGGATGACACGCAGGAGCAAATAATCGGCGTTTATTTCCATGACGATTTTAAAACAGATCTTTATATATACATTTGGAATAAATAAAGTTTTAATTAGCCCAATGTTCGATTCTGACGGCACATAACGCGCACACTCTCTCCGTGTTACAGGCATGGAAGTCGGTATGGAAATATTTGCTCGTGTTACGTGTTGTCGATCCCTTTTTTAATTCCGCGCGTTATTGTATATACGCGGCTGTATTCATCGCGTAAATTGTTTGGTCGAACGCAGAGAAATAATAACGGTAATGACTGTGAAATTAAAGTCGCGTTTACGCCGAGATAAAAACGAGTCGGCCGCGTTTTTTTTTCTCTCCGCCGCCCCGCACGCGCGCGGAAAAAAGGCGTAGGGTGAGGAAAGTCCTTTTTTTTTTTTATTTTTTATTTTTTCTATTTTACACCGATGATTGCAATATATTCGCGCTTTTTTTTTCTCACTTTTTTTCGCCCGTTAACACTTTCGCGTCTACTATTGACGGCATCCGGTGCATTTTGACGATCGTTAACGGAGAGACACTGAGCGCGATATTGAATCGCGCGATCGTGAACAATCGGCGATGCTCGATGAATAGATTGGAAATGGTGCAAAATAACCTACGGGCGAGAAATAGTGAGCGAAACGAGCGTGTCAGAAAGTATAGTTTAACGGTGAACTTTCTCCATCGGATGTGTCCAGTTCCATCGGATATCTCAATAAAACTCGTGTTTAACCGTATCGTATTGTATTATTGTTCGTTTCTTTCCAACCAGAAGGGAAAGAATAATTGTTTAATCATGTTCATTGTAAATTTATAACCACCACTAAAAACTCATTATATCTCTGTGTATATATTTAATATTTGATACTGTAGTTTTTGTTTCACTTCCGCATGAGCGACATATGAATAAGTAAAATTCGGTATTTATTGACCGTGCGATAACAGCGCGACCGCGCGCGCGTTCTGGCATTACAACGCCGCAGCGATTACGGATTTCGCGATAAGCTCGATTACATTGTAACACGTGCGGAAGCTTGGTAACTGCCTAACATCGCAAAACATTTGCCTTGCCGAGATATAATAATATTGCGTCGCAATGATTGCGTTTGTCGGGCGTTGGGAGTTTGTCGCGCGTCCGCATCGTTCAACAATGCGTTTAGCCTATTTGCGAAATATCAACGTTGCTCGCGCGTGCGCACGCACATGCACGCATGTTGACCGTGCATACCGGCAAATCGGCGCGCGATTAATTCGCGTGGCGCGGCGGGAGGGACGGAAAACATTGAACCGCAAGCGTTAAATCTCGATGCCGTTTGCGAGAGAACAACGAGAGACGGACGGGAGAAAGATGAGGAGAGATAGAGAATGACAGGGAGAAAGAGAGGAATGAGAGAGAGAGAGAGAGAGAGAGAGAGAGAGAGAGAGGCTCTCTCGCAACGTCGCTTGACGGTATATCGCCGAGAGAGCGAGAAACGAATCCCGCGACGCGACGGATTGGGGGAATGCGCGTAAAAATCTAGAGAATTCCCGAGAAAGCTACAATCTAACCGTAACTTCACCGACTGGCAGTTTTCGAAGAACCGCAAGAAAGAGGAAGAGAAAGAACAAAAGGGGGAACGCGAGAGATGACGGACGGGAAAGAAAGGAGAGAGAGAGAGAGAGAGAGAGAGAGATGGAGACGGAGACAGAGAGATATATATTCGGGAGACGAGATATACAGCCTACCATCGGCGCGATGCATAAATAACGATATCGGTGTTTTCACAAGCACACACGCTTCCAAGCGTGTACAAGGGAGGTTACTCTACCGTGGCATCGGCCCGCGGTATATAACTCACCCCGTCGAGAGTCGTGCACACTGAATAGAGTCAACGGGATCGATACCTATCGGCCTGTACGTAGACACACGCTATACGAGGACACACGAGCTTGCTCTTCTCTCTCTCTCTCTCTCTCTCTCTCTCTCTCTCTCTCTCGATTTTCTCGCGCGCGAGATTCGCACCGTCGTGTAGTCGTCCCGTGTAGTCAGCTAGTAATCTCCCTCGCGATAAATGCGTCCGACATAAACTTTGATTCTCCTTTCCGGAGAGATATTTCTAAAGCTTGTTCTTTATTCAATTTCAAGTAAAATTTACACTTTAACGAAGCTTTATCTCGAGGAGGTTTTTTTCTCCCTTTTCGCGCAAATATACTTGATGTTGGAACACGAAAAGTCGTTGATAAACGATCGACCGATGATTCTTCTCGACACATCTTTTCGCTAAAAACAGAAAAACCTTACTTTTTTTGTTTAAAAATTTTGTATTAATCCTCTTTTGACAGCGGATTGTGTTCTAAAATTATGGAATTTTATTGTTTCACTTATCCATAACAATAGATTCAATAATGAACTTTCAAAAGTAGTAACGGAACAAAAGACCGTGTATAGACGGAGAAGAAGAGATATATAGGTGTGATATCAAACGGAATGGGAAGCGCCTCTATAAGGACGGAGTACAAAATAACGCAGCAATAAAAGCGCCATTAATAATGGCGCGATCAAAGAGATTGAATATATCAGCCGGGTCGGCGGGCGCGCGCAACGCTGCAATTCGATTTAATCTTCTCCGTAATTAGACAAACGGCTGCTAATGCAAAAGATATTTCAATCGTTTATCGCAGCTTAAAGCAATTTTTAAGCGAATTAAAAATCGATACCGCGCCCGTGTTACGGCTAAATGGTATCTCTCGTGCGCTGCTGCTGCTGCTGCTGCTCCGTGACTCGCTTCGGCGCGCTCTATACGCGTCTAGGTCTAGATTTGGCTCGGACGAGCTTTTCCGGGGCATTTAGGGGTTTGGGTGATATATCGGAGGATAAATACACCAGCGTTTCGTGGTACGGGATACGCCCCGTGTGTGCGCGCTGCTTTACCCCTGAGATCAGGCGACACCAAATAATGACCGACTCCGCAACCCCGGATTAGCAAATCCCGCGTGGAATTAGGTGCGCTCTGCAGCCGAAGGTTCCCCGACTCGTAGCTTCGCGATCTTCGTGTGACCTTTCGACCGATTGCGAATAAATCGATCGCGCTTTTTGACAGTAGAGCGTTTGTTTAACACAACTCGCACAATTTCCATTCATTTCTGTTTTACCCAGTACAATTCGTCGTCTCTGAGACCTTTTGTTTAACAAGTTTAATAAAATTTTCAAACGTTTTCTTTAATAGGATTTTAATCATCAAGAATGTTTTTTTTTTTTTTTTATTGATCGCGCGTAATCGTTTAACTAAAATTCGACTAATCATGTGTACGCGAACTCGGTTGTTAGCAAGCACAATGTAACTTTGCTATTCTAGGGTCACAAACAAGCGTCGAGTTTCCTGCTTAATATGCCCGACAAGTTTCCCGTATGTTGCAAGGATGACGCACGTTTTAATTATTTACGAGGACCGACAGATGCGAGCGGCGATTCGCTCACGCGCGATTTGTTTCGCTTCACGACGAATCGAATCCAGCGCCGATGCTGCGCACGTTTTCGTATCGCCGACCCGTAGAGGAGAGCGAGGGAGAGCGAGGCAAGATGAAGCCGCTCTCATCAACGGCACAGCAAGTTCATAAATAATGCAGACCCTATATAACGCGCCTGGCTCCCGTTCTCGCAACAACTCCATCTGCGCCCTTCGATGAAGGCGCCGCTTCGGATAACCTCGACATTCTAAAACGCGCGAAAACCTTTAACCGCCTTCCTTCTCTCTCTTTCTCTCTGAACTGACCCCTTTCGCGCGTTCGAAATTTTTTATTCGGAAAGACACACGCGAGCTTCTAACCCGTTAATCAACAAGTCGATTTCTGATTAAAGACTGTTGCAAAGCTGCAGAAATTGATCCGTATATCATCGCGATATGTGCGAAAGCAACATCACTCGCAAATCGCATCAATCACAGTTTATTATTTCATCCGCGTGTTTTTTTTTTTTTTTTTTTTTTCGCAATTCGTAAAACTCGATCCGACCGAATGTGTAATTAATGAATGATAAATCAACTACGAAAATAATCTAAATTCGCCAAGGTTTGCACCTCCGACGCATTTATTGAGAATTAACTTTGATTCGCCGTCGTACGTCGTATATAATATACACGTTCAACGTTTTGCGCGGAACTATATATTTCGCCGCAGCAAAATTCTGAGTGAACATATTGAATTTCCCAAACACCAGATGCGCGCTGTGCAGTTTCGCCTTAAAGAGAGAGTGAGAGAGAGAGAGAGAGCGCACAATATTACAAGATACGATTATGCATACACATTTTCTTGTATATTAATCACTTAATATACAAGAAAATGTATATTATATCTCGTTTAGCTGAAAGAACTGTAAATAAAAGAGAGAGAAGGGGAAAAAAGAGATGTACGGCATATACTTCGCCAATATTATCTACACGCAGAGGTTTTCAAAATTTTTCTTCTCTTTTTGTCAAAAAACGTATAAAAAAAAAAAAAAAAAAAAAAAAAAAAAAAAAAAAAAAAAAATTGTTTGCACAGAGAGATAGGGAGTGAAGAAATAGAAAGGCTAAGAAAAAAGAGGTGAAAAATCGCACTTAAAGAGTCACAAATATTATACTCGAAACGTCTTGAAAAGAATTCGCGCGAGGAATCCGAGGAATGAAACGGGGCGCTCGGTGAAGAACGCGTTATTCCTGGGAGATATGTCATCGTTCGCGGGCTGCAGCGAGGAAGACGAAGTAACGACAAGATTATAGGGGTGAATATAGTTCCGGTCGAGGGAGAAAATGCTAGACCAAGTCACGGAAGCGGCCGAGCTGCGTATCGAGCCGAGTACCACTGGTGCTCTGTGCTTATATAACCCCGCCGTTATATATTCCCGCCTCTATTCTCGCGTATTAATTCGTTATCGCTCCGACCGCGCGCACGAAAGGTATCCAATCTCTGATCTTTTTCGCGAGTCGTATCGATAAGGTATACAATTATTGCTCAAAGTGATATGCGTTCTTTTCAAAATAGAAATAAATGCGATATACTTATGTGTGCAAAAAATATGTTACATCTAAACTAGATTTAAACGTGAAAATTGACAGACTATAGCATAGATATTTGAGTGTCGAAATAATAACTCGACTAACGCCGTCGAATTTTTATTTCGGTCACAAAAATATGACTTTTTTTAAATAACTCGACAACACACATTGCAGCGGTCCGAGTGCATCGCTCGGAATAGGGTAATGACTGCACGAAACGCGACGAAAGAAAGCGCGCTCGCTCGCTCAATCGCAAGATAGAGCGAACGTTGCATATATACACCGCGTGTCGGGTGCCGCGACGGTAACAGCGCGGTGCAAGCACCTCGCGATGAAATATGAACAGCGGTGCTCTCGCGGCACAGATGGCTGAATTTGAGGTCGCTGCTTCCTGCAGCAATAATGCCGTCAGATCGATAGGCCGCGCGGCTATAGATACTAGCGGAATAGCGCGGATAACCCCTTTTCGAATTCATTTCTTCCGCGGCACGTCTCCCGCCGACCTGAACTCTCCTCCCCTTCCTCTCTCTCTCTCTCTCTCTCTCTCTCTCTCTTGCACAATCTTTCGCCTTGCTCTTCTTCCCCGCGTCCTCTACTCGCCGTCGTCGTTTCCATTCCCCGCCGCGTCTCCATCATCCCTCTCTCGATCTCACCCTGCCGTCCGCTCGCCGTCTCTCTTTCTTCTCCGCGTGCTCGGGGTAGAGCAAGCCTTCGTTCGTACTCGTCTCCTTATCGATCCGCCTACCGTCTAGCTTACGGCGTGTGTGCTCCGGAGCGCACCTTGTACCGGAAGTGAAAAGGGGCGGGATCGTGGCACCGGTCGTGCTTGGCACGACGACGAGTCTGCTGTGCTCCGCGCTGTGTGTGCCCGTCGACGACGTGCCCCTGTCGATCGTGACTCGAACCAACTTAAACTCCGTTGTCGCAATATCGTGGATATCCCCCCGGTGTTATCGATCGCACGCGCGTTCGCATTTCAGATTAAATACGCCGAATTAATCTCCGCGCGTGTGACACCCACTCGTTGGTGAGAAAAAGTTTTCAAAAAGTCACGAAATTACGAACGATCTTTTACTGAATCTCTACACACTTATATAATCCTTGATTTAAAAAAAAAAAAAGAAAAAAAGAATAACTCTCATGTTTTGTCTGCTTTTAAATATTATTTTCACACGCAAAAAAATGTTCTACAAAAATTATCTCTAATTGGATATTAATTATTGTTGAGTCAAACATATAGGATAATAATACTTTCAAATTGACGCATTAATTACAAAATAATTCATATGAATAATACGGATTATTATTATTGTGATTTCGGTCGCGTGAAAATATGAAAGAGCGCGCAAACGTACGCTGTACCCGTGCGGGACACGATTCTGTTTACGTTTTGCGCGCGCGAGATTCGTTTCGATTCTCTCGCGAAATTTCGCGAGCAGAAATGTCCAAGAAATAAACTCCCCTCATGCGTTAGATACGCTCAGACGTTAAATGGACCGGCTGAAATACGCACAACGGGAAGAGATGAGACCTGTAAATTTGATTAGTCTGCGAATGCGGGAGCGTTTGCACTTAGACAACCGCACGCATGCATCGCTAGAGACGAATAGAAGAGACAACTCGCGACACAGCACATGTGTTTGAAGGAAATTTCCTCAAACTCTGATGCAACACGCAGGCGTGTTGATATAATAGTCGTCGAAATTGAAGGATACAAATTTCTCGATGCAGTCGCTCCATTTTATTTATCGATTAAAAACGTCGATTACCTCGGACAAGATATTAAAACTTGAACTCATACATTTGTTATAAGAAAAATATCCATACATGAACTTTCACACAAGTGAACTTTCGAGATACACAAGTTTTTCTCTCCTATACAAGTTTTTCTCGCTATTATGGGACACTTTTAACCTTTTGTAACAAAAAAAAAAAACAGCAAACGTTTTTTAAAATCTAGCTCTCACATAAACGTTAGATCACCACGGAGAGCACTTTCCGAGAGAGCTCACATTCTTCTCTCCCGCGAACATCACGCGGATAAGGATACAGATTTGCTGGCGCGCCATCGTTCTCCCCGCGATTTATATTTCTCCCGGTTTGAAACGATTTATTTAATGTTCGAAGCTCTCTCTCACCAAGAATCGTAGATGCCAGCAGTGGCGCGAGCGATACACGGTTTTCCCCGAGTATTTCGTTCATTCGTTCGTTCGTTCGTTCGCTCGCTCGTTCGTTTCTGTTTTTTTTTCTTCTCGCACCGGAGTTTCTCGCGCAACGTACTAAACCGCAAAGGCCATAAATAAATTCACTTTGCTTCCACATCGGCACGTGTGATACATAAAACAGAGGAAAATCTCGAAAGTCGAAACGCGTTTTTACGACTACAAAGGCGGTGGAGGGATCGATTCTCGCGCGGATCTGTGTCGCTGTGTATGTATACAAGAACGTTGTCGAACGGTAACGGCGACGTTACCGTTCTGTAGCTGTAATTTTTAGTCACGGGAGTGTCCAGGGGGCCATTAACCCTTTAGCCTACTGGCGCGATCCGATCGACGACGACGGCTACCGGATGGGGAGGGAGCTAGAGCGGAGTATCCACGGGAGCCATACGCGGGTGAGAAGAAGAGGATCGTAACGAAACGAATCGGTCAGGAAGAGACGGGTAACAGGAAAAAGAGAGAGCACCATCCCCCTTCCGTTGGTATCCGAAGGAGAGGAAAAGAGCGGAGACGGAAGGGATGCCGAAAAAAGCGACCGAGAGAAAGCAAGACAGATAGAGGCAAGGCGAGAGAGAGAAAGAGAGAGAAAGCGAGAGAGCGAGAGAGAGTTTGAGAGGACCGGGTAGAACGGAGAGAGAACTGGGTGGCGGATGCCGAGAGGGAAGAAGAGGGTGGTCGAGGTTACCATAGCGACCACTGAGAACCAAATGGACCCACACGCTGTCACGGCATGCCTGCCTTGAGTGAGCGAGGGAGAAAGAGCGAAAAGGAGAACGAGGACGGAGACACATTCACCACCATCGTCACCGTCCTCACAACTGCCGCCACCTACACTAACTCCCTCCTTTTTCCCCTCTCCTCTCCTCCGTCCGTCGTCTATCGCTCTAGCGCGGGGCGCCCAGCCAACGGAATTATGCTAAATCCCCAACGAGGAAAATTCGCGACACGACGTCGCGACGTGTACCTACGTGCTGTATCGTCATCTCGGGAAATCTGCGTGTACAACCCTGCACGCGTTCTCGAGGCGACAGTTCGATCAAGATCACGGGAAGCCGCAGCCGATGGCTCGCTTGCTCGTGCCAACTTCGCAAAAGATATGCACATCGCGCTCTCGCGCGAAATCAGCCGTCACCGAATACGAGTCCGCTGTGTGTAACGTCGCGCGTTTTAAATGCGAAACATTTTTTTGTCGAGACAATTTTGCAACTTTTTTGGTTAAATAATAATATTTAGCCATCTCTCTGGTGCGAGAACGTTGTCACGGGATCGTCGTCGGACGAAACGGTGAAATCGGAAACGCGAAAGAGAGAGGGACTTGTGTATCAGTTTTGAAATGATGCAGAGTCATGAAACTTGAACATTAATGTTACGAGCGAGGAAGGGGAGATTCTGCGAGCACGCGGAAGCTAGGTATTTAGTGGAATTACAGTAAATCCGTGACGATGGAACTTTCGCGCACAAAGCGGCGTCGCGACGCTTAATTGTGCTCTGTTTTGAGGAGCTACGTACCATTTCTCTCCCGGAAAATGAGAAAAACGTTGGATATTATTTAAAAATGTTTAAACATTTCTTCGTTGTTGCGCGAAGAACGTGTCGTCTTGAAAAATTTTCTCATAAAGTGTCGTTGAACTAAAAATATACGCAACTTCCGTTCCAAATAATTAAAATATATCGTCCTTATTTTTTGAGAACGTCATTCTCAAACACATCGTTAACACAATCGAGGCGCGTGTTGTTATTTCCGTCTGCGGTGACTGATAAGCGTACGAACGCGACTGCAACGACAACGGATTGAGATATTAGAGGAGGCCCGCGGCTATACATGCCTGTACCATCGCTGTACGTATTCTCCGTGTAAACCCGGAGCATCGAGTCTCGCGATACGGGCGATAACAAATCTTGAAATACGTCCAAGCCCCGAGGTGGGACTCGCGCGACACAATACGAAACGGTGGAGGGGAAGAAATTTCGCAACCCCTCCGTATTATGTCCCTCTCTCTCTCTCCCTTCGCGCATGCACACGCTCTTGCGCTTATGCATCGCGTGCCTCATCCGCGACGCCACATTTCATCTTCATCCCGATTGGGCGAAGACCCGAATGAACCCGTGTCCCACTGATTTGTGTAAACGACCGTTTCCAAGGAGGGCGTGCTCACCCTCGTATCCTGGAAAATATTTCCCATCTCGTCCCCGTATACGGTAGCTTCGAATTACGCATACGAAAAACGAGACGAGGATCCGGAACGACGACGACAACGACGACAACGGCCAGGTTCTACACGCAACGAACGAATTTTATTTTATTTTTTAAGAAAACCGGACAAGAAAAGGAAGGTGTTCATAAATTCAGCGACGGATGAAGTGGCGCGCCGTGGGTAATATCGTTAGACAAGAAAAGGCTTGGCGGAAGGTCTGTTTTATGTGTGAAAAGTATCTACACGCTCGCGCACATACATACACACACATACACAAGTGTGCACTGGTCGGGTCGTCTGGTCGGTATCAGCGCACGCAGCGGACTTCTTTCTCGTCGGGTTCGCCGAGGATATACTCGAGTCGATCGTTTTAATAGGATTTTTAAGTGGCACGACCGCCCTTATCTGCATTCAACCCCGCGCCGCAGCCCACCCACGAAATTCTTTCCTTCGGGAAGAGCATTATGACCCTCCCACAGTGCTTTCTATGGCCAAGGTTCGTATAGACTCCGTCTCATGAAAATTGTGAGAAGAACAGTCGAGACAGACCCGTGCCACACCCTTGAGGTTTGTTGGTCAAACAATATGTTCGAGAGCAGATTAAATATACATTTATTATATCTGAATATTGTTTTTTTTTTTTTTTTTTTGCTTTAACAAGAAATTCTATATCTACTTTTGATACGTGTCTAATGTCGCACATGTTCGTTTGCCACATTGCGAAAAACATTATAGCTCCGATGGGAGCCTCTCGTCAAACATTTTATATACTTGCACCCCGCAGCGGCCTTGCTTTCGGAATTGTTATTTTGTAACTGGGCGGGGCAACGTTATTCCGTTCTTTCGGGGGTTTCAAATATGAATCCATAAGAATGCCACTGTTCGTTATTATTGTTGACAGCCGATCCTCTTAAAACTAGCTGCTTTTCTTCGATCTTTCTTCTTTTCTTTTTCTTTTTTTTTTTTTTTTTTTTTTTTTTTTTTTTTTATAAGGGCGGCTTCGAATTCGACGCTACGACACATTTCTTCAGTCTACGCCCGCAGTTAGTCCGGGGTCCCGTTCGGTAAAAACGAAATAAGGTATTGTGACTTGTCAGGTATTCGTCGTATTAGCGTGACAAAAAGCTAGGGGAACCTGGTGATCGCGATGACGTGCCACCTGGTTCTTCTTGCCACGTTCTCGCATTTGCCGTGAGTGAGAGAAAGAGAAAAGGGAAGGAAAGAACTCTCGCTTTGTGTGCAGGCCACGGCAATACGGCTAATTCGGAGGGTGTTTTGAAAATAAGCGCCACATTTGGAAGTTTGTACGTGGGCGACGCGCACAGGGGACTTGTAGTCGAAGTGAGTGAAGAATAATCCGCGTCGTCGCGGCGCGTAAATACAAGTGCACAGGCGTTCGATGATACAACGCGTCATGAATGGGGAGGTGGAAGAGGGAAGAGGCGAGCTTTGTGCGCGTAGCCGTGGCTTTACAGTCCCTTCGAGCTTTATCGGGAGAACATCATTGCGAAGTCGATAAATAAAGAATTACGCTTCGCTACTCGCCCCATTCAGCGCCAGTCAGTTCGCGGGTCAGTTGTCCGATACGCGCGGAGTTTAAATATCTATTGATCGGCTTGTGCGCCGGCTACGAGCCTATCGTTAAACGGATCAACGAAACTCGCCATATCCCGCTTCCCTTTCCCTCCGAATCGTTTTCTGTCTGAGATTGCGATTTATAATCGAGATATGTATACACACGCACACATACACACACGCTCCGCGTGCATAAACCCTTTTATCGATATGATCGGCGGATTTGAACCGTAAAATGTGCGCGATCTTTCCCTTTGGAATTAATTTCAAATTCTCCCCTTTCTGCGCAACAAAAAAAATTGCGCTCGATATTTGCAATATTCAATTTAAACTCAAATATTTGTATAGTCATAAAGTAAAAACCAGATTTCGGAGTGGGTCAATGAAAGAAGAAGTACGAGCGTATATAAATCACAATGGGAATTTTTATTTGCCATTTTGTACACACACGAATTTTTTTTTCAACGGTTTTATATTATCATACAAAGTAACGCGCGCGGACATTTTGCGACAAAAGCGCAAGGGGAGTCAGATTCCCGGTTGACGATAGTTACATTTGGCAATCAAAAATTGCGCGTCGTTCTTATCCGAATCCCACCGGGAAGGTTGGGTTAGAAGAGAGGAAGGAGGACGGACGGGAAGGGGGAGGGGGAGGGAGGGATGTAACAGCCCGACCGGGCGATCACTTTCAATTCTGTCATCTGCATTCGTGCCCGTCCATCATCCAGTAGTTACCTAGGCAATAAACGAATGAGCGTCCCGAAAATGGTGCGGCGATCCGTGGAAATCCATCTGCTACGGCATGTAGCGGAGCGTAAGCTCGAAAATCGTGATATGTGCGTCTACATACGCCGCGGTAGTGGCGTATATACGGCGGAATTGGTTTGTTCGGGATTATCCATTAGAAAAAAAAAAAAAGGAAAAAAAAAATGTCGACGATTGGAAATAGACCTTCGTCAGTGGTGCGCGCGCGATCGCATTCGGGTATCGCTTCGCGAAACCGATCCGACGCGATTTGCTTCGCGAGCGGATAATGGAAAACGCATTTTCGATGTATCGTCAGCAGAGGAGGCGCCGCGCGGCAGGTACTCGGACATCCTCGATGTTTAATACAGACACGCGCGATACATATCTCGTTCGCTCGAATTAAACACACCTCGGCGAAAGGTGGAAAAAGTAATATTATCGTGTTATTTGCCTAACTTTGCATAAATTTGACTTGAGTGATTTTCTCGATCGTATTACGGCAACATTAGTTACATCACGACAATGTAACACACCTCGAATTATTAATAGAGAAATAACGTTATATATTTTGTTCTTTTCTTTTTATATATTTCTTGCTCTTGGATAATAATATCAATTAACTGCGTCAATTGTCCCGGGGAAATATTACTGATTGCTAACATCACGTTAAATCTTGTTGTTGCAAACGCGTTTTTGTCGTCGCATACGATCGAAACAAGAAATTACGATTCGCTCAAACGGTTCGCGCTAATTGCACAAGCGCGTATATGAGAAATTCTCGCATAATGGCGAGACTCTTCGCGCTGATTGGATTACACGAGACAGATTCGAAAAGAATGCGACGAGAGAAACAACAGAAACGAATGGAAATGCAGCAAGCGCTGCAGGATGGCGCGACGACTAGATAAAAAATAAAAAATAAAAACTAAAAAAAAAAAAAAAAAATTGAAACGACTGAATAAACGACCGTAGATAAAGATATAGCGGTATTAATCAAGCTGCAATTGGAGGAAGTCGCGGAACAATTAAAAAGCAACTGATACAAAAAATGTAGGTCGCGCATCGATCACCGCCCGCCTCCCCAATGAAAACGTTAAATAACAAACATCGTTGCTCGCTGCTGCCGCGCCGCGATGCCGAACTCTGAAACTCTGCACTCATCCACGGTAAATTCTATACAGCGGAAATTGGTATTTTGCCGTAAATCACGCGATAACTGGCTCATTATCAGTTCCATAACTTTTCAAACTCGTCGGGGATTTTCCGGGGAACGTGTGCGTTGGGAACAAACGTTGCTCGTTAGCTTAACGACAATTCTCTTCTTGAATAACATCATCTTCTTTGTTGCAAAAAACTACTAAAGATGTCAAAAGAGCTTCTTCCGTCGTAATCGGAATGGAAGACTCAATCAATTTTACGCAAATCGAGCCATTTTTGGTCAAATCGCAATCTTATTCTGAAATTGATTTATTTACTGTCAATTTCGATGTAGATACCGTGTGATTGTCTTTTGAAAAAAAACATATATGTCTTCAAGATACCGAAAAGAGTATAAAAAAGACACACATGAGGGTAGTTTCTTTGAAAGATAAAATATCTTTGAGAAAAAGTTTCTCGAGAGATCTCTCACTTTTGCGTCTCTAAACTTCAATCTAAATCGAAGCTCGGCTCAAAAAACAAAAAAAAAAAAAAAAAAAAAATACAAATGCGAGAGGAGAAATAGAAATGAGAGAGCGCGCGCAAAACGAAGAGAAGCGAATCGAGAGAAAGAAAAATTAGCAACAAGGATTGTGTGCGCGTGGTGAAACGCGCGATCACGCACGGCGCTCTCTGACGTAGTAGTGGTGTTCGCGCATTTACTCGCGTGTTCGTGCGTAACGAATGCGGCATTTCTGAGAAAGAGGGAGGACCGCACGAAGGCGATTCTAATTACGCGAGCGCCTCGGGAGGTGAGATTACGGTAAACGCGCTCTGATAAACACTTTCGTTTTTCAACGGAGCGCGGAGAGAGGAAGAAGATGCAGAGGCGAGTGTAGCTGGTGGAAGGTGGAGAAGAGAAAGAGAAAAAAGAGGAAGAGCCAGAGGAGAGCCACTCTCGTCTTACGCTCGCTCTCTTTTCACCGCTTCGTTCTTCGTCGTCGCGCGCATTGCACGTGACCTTCCCGTGAAGTGATCGCTCGTTAACCGCTCGCAGCACAACGCCCGTACTTCTTTCCGTGTGATAGTCCCGCGCTAATTATAAGAACAACAGCTTCCGTTGGTCGCGCGCGTTTTTTTTTTTTCTTTTCCTCTTGTTATTCTTTTTAACTTTTTCTTTCTTCTTTTTCTCTCATCTTTTTTCTCTTACATTTT
>QVOB01006645.1:0-12647 GCA_014839585.1 Pseudomyrmex concolor
GGGGGGGGGGGGGGGGGGTTCTCTTGCGCATGCGGTGCAAACGCATTTTAAATTCATATTATTCCGCGGGAAAAGTGCAAGTAAGTATATAGCGCGATGTAGAGCGAGCGCGCGGCCGCGATGACACGTGTTTAACACGGCGCGAAGAACGAAGTTTCATATAAAAGGGAGGACGGAGGAAGGTGGTAAATAGCTTATAGGCGCGAGAGACTACGGCGGAGGTCTATTTATATTCATATCCGTTCGTATCTACGAACCTATATATTTGCGCAGACGGCGGTTAAGCCGCTCAGATAGAGCCGAGCCAATTGCATAATCCACGGTAAGGTAGAACTTCCCAAGTGCGCAGTTATTATCATTTCTAACAGCTATATCGACCGTTTTCGCAAGGGAGATTAGCCATTACCGCACGATCGGATCGCAGGAACGCGCAGCAGCAGCAGCGGCTTACTTATCATCGATTGAACAATCCGTAGCTATGATCAAAGGCGCGGGTTATTACAATAGGAAATGAAACGAGCAGCAGCGAGTCGACTTTCATTGTAACTGCGTTATTGTAATTCTTTGTGGGATGTCGAGGCTTTGGGCTCCGGCCGCGTGCATCCGGCAAAAGAGACTAATTAATATTTTTCCGATACGTAGACTGCGGAAAATAATAGGAGTACCAACTGATGCGTGCACAGTTTTTGTTCCAATATAGAATGAATTAGCTTCTTCTTTTATTACTTTTTTCTTTTTCACGAAGCATCCGATGTCATATCGAGCGGTTGTTGGATTGAAAGAGTTTCTTCCGTGACGTCTCTCTTTCTGTCTCTCTTTCGTTCGAAAAATTTCAAACAATTGTCAGTCCGTTTCGCAGTGGTGCAAAAAAAAAAAAAAAAAAAAAAAATTTAAGTTACACGCGTGTATATATCTACGCGCACATATATCAGAAAACTTTAAAACGCGCGCACATTTACACGACGATATTTCCGGACAATACGTACGTTTCATTATCCGAAATAAACCGTTTTGCGTGCGCAATCGAACAAGTCTAATTAACTTTTATCTGCGGCGTTAAATCGCGAATGTCAGCCGGGACCTGCTTGCGTTTATCCTCTAAAGGGAGGGAATGGGGACTAACGCGCAACAGAGTACACATTATTTTCCCGACGTGTCAGATAACGCGGACTTATATACGCGTGAGCAATGCATTACGATATTATCGCTTGTGGCGCGTTTGTGTGCCGGAGAATACATCCCTATATTCTATAATAGCCGTAAATTATGAAATTTGTATGCATGGCGCTTACAAGAAGAAGCCGCGCGGCGTAGCGTTTTACGTGAACGGAATAACGTTTGAATTACTGTTGTACTTTTTTCCTTCCTTCCTCTCTCTCTCTCTCTCTCTCTCTTTTCTCTCTTGAGAAAGGAACTCGTATGCGCATTTTCTCGCGTGTATGAATCTCGCGACGATGCGTTTTTCGCCGACATTTTCGCGAGCGGCTTTACGAAGAAACGATGGCTTTCTCTCGTCTTTGCGCTCCCGATCTGCTGCTCCCAAACTCTTTCGCTAGATCGATATGTCTACGTCCTCGAGCCTCTCTCGCGGTCGCCGACTGTGTCATTTATTCGCGTCATTCGTTTCTCTCGTGTGGCGGTGCGCTCGAAAATTGTCGCTCCGCGACGGCACTGCGGAGGAAAGAGCGTAATCCTTTCCCCTTCGCGCGCCACAACCACACACTACGTAGAGACGAAACTTTACCTAACAACTGTTGTGTCTGCGACCGACCGCACATGTACAAACAACGAGTTCTCCCGAGCGGGCAGAGCCGCACGAAGATATTACTTCCACTGACCTTCCGACTTCTCGTTTTCCTCGTCGCGCGATGCCAATTATGCGCCACGCCGAATTCGCCGCTTTATCGTATCACATCCCCTTCCGCGCCGTTATTGTCCCCATTAACAGAACGCGCATCACTCGAGCATGGCCAATTATGAAGCGCGCGCACTCGCACAGATGTGTGTACGTATAATTGGACGTGCCGTTATCGCGCACTTGATTCGATTCCTTCGAATGCTGCTTCTTTCGGTCTTACCTGTGACTAAATGCGACTATTATTGTGTCACGAGTCGTAAATTACTTCCAAATATTAAGAAATACGCATTTATATTACGCGTCGTGTTAACAACAACAAAATTAACTAGATTAAGTGAAATTAATTTAAAATTGTGCGCGTGACGCGCACAATTACGGTGGTACAAAGCGGAGGTACAACTTGAAGTCTCCTTCATCTCGCGCGCCGGTCAAAAGAATTGCCGTGGTGTGTTTGCACGCACGTTTAAGCGCGCGCGCAAAATTTGTGCGGGACAAACATTTATGGAGTTAAAATAGTTTACTACGTTAACCGTAAAATCTCCGCTCTAGTGGACCCCCGAGTGTAATACTGATGCATTTGTTTAGTTAAACTTGACCGGCGAGGAGAAAATATATGACGCCGCAGGGAAAGGCCGCGGCCTGTAATTATATTCGAATTTTCGCAAAAATTTATACGCCTCATTAGATGCCCGTAATGATACTCGTATATATATATCACATTCGCGGGATCGAGAAATTACAAGTCGGCCATTTTTCTTCCTATTCTTCCGAGTTTGCCTTTGGCGGAGACCAAACGGTGTATTTCCGCGGAAACAGATCGAATCGCGTCGACATTTACTGCTATTGGAAAACCGCCCGATGATTTTATCGGACGAAGCGACGTGTGTATAGCTTTCATACAGGCTCAATCGGTTCACGGTGTCCTTTATATCCGCAGAACCCGGCCGATTGCCCGTCTGTGACCCTGTCGAGTTAAACCGGACCTGCGTGACTGCACTCTGTGCATGGATGGCGCGCGTGTGTTTACACATATCATGCCCCTTTCCGTTCGGACAAGCCGCACGGCTGTGCTGTACGGTAAAACCGCGATTCCGCAATAGGGACCGGGTCGGTCCAAAGCGATATAATGGGAATACTTCTCCCGGGTGCATTCTGCCTTTTGTACATTAAACAAGTGCCGCACACGAAGCCGCGCTCGTGTTCGTTGCCGGGGAACATCGGGGAAGGATGGAGAGAACAGTACCAGTATGGAGCTGCAGGGGGTTGCGCTGGTCCGCACAGGCCCGAGCAAGCGTGTTACGGGGTTTGATTTACACACAACGCGGACCGTGTCGCTTTTACGCGGGGCTCTGAGGTCGTTCCGGCAAAACTGCGCTTACTGATCCGCCCAGGAGTTGGAGCGTATGCGCGTAAACTTCTCTCGTCGACGCTCCGTTGTGTACCGGGAGGAGTAATGTCGCTCGCGACGCGCTGTAATCCGCATCTCTCTCCCGCCTTTCGCATTTGGCCAATATAACGACGCCATGCTTAGACTTGTAACGAGAATAGATAGATTCGCGACGGAACTTGTGACGAGCCTGTGTAAACTCCAATCAATTTTGCAGGCACAAGGATTTCTCTAGTCAAGAAGGATGTTCGAGATTTGTAACGTCTGACAGTTCTCGTGAAATCCTGATTTGCGATTTTACAAATGTTATCATTTATAAATCATTGTGCATGCATTCTCCAATTAATAATTTTCAAATAATTGATATTCCTTCGCTATCTCATTAAACTCTTGAAAGATTGAAAACTTTAAGATCAAAGAAAGAGGCTAAATTTCGACTCGGAATCGCTTCAATTAGTACTGCGAAATACGTGAAAAGCGGAAATGTTAATTTGTCAGAAAAAAGAATAAAATATAATAATCGTGCTTTTTTGTGTGGGAGAAGAAATACTAACTAACGCAGTTTTCTTTTGCTTTGCAATAATTTTTCTCGGAGCTGGACTAGCATACGGTACGGTGCCTCTGTTCAAACATTGTGTGTGTAGGGAATGTAAGGGAATATGATTTATATAGTGCGCTTGTGTCGCTTTTACATGGTTCTGAGTCGGTTGTCCCGACAATGCTTTTTGATTCAGAACACAAAGCATGTATAAATTAGAAGCAACGCAAATGGTTATTCAAAAAGAGAGTGTTTAATGTGTAATTATTTATTATTATAATTTTTCATAATCACACGGATGAGAATCTTAAGAGTCAAAAATTCTTTCAATTTTAATAAATTACTTGCAGAGATTACTTGTGTTTATTTATTTTTTTTTTTTTTCTAAATACGACTCGTATTTATAATATAGTTTTCTCTGTTAATAATAATTACAATTAGTCGCAAGTCACATCCCTTACACAATGCTTATTTCTATACCGTTAATTTTACATCTACAACATGATAAAATCGTAGCAGATATTATGAAAATAACAATGGTGTTAAAACAGAAGGAACGAAGGGTATTGTATGTATAATATATAGAATTATTACTGCGCGTACGTTTGTACAATGAAGCAACATGCGAATATTGATGTGACACATTAGACATGGATCTATTTCAATATAAATCATTATTATCAATATTGGCGCACGATCTGTGTGAACGAGAGGAAACAAAACAAAATGCATTACGGCCACGGGGTGGGAGTGACACGTATTATCGGTCCGATTCTATTTGCGATAATTACGCAGCAGCATGCGTGAAAACTTAATAACGTCTACGCATCGTGATTCTCATTGGATTACACGTAGTATATTGCCGGCGATTAATTATATCAATTAATGAATAAGCTCGATCCGGTGTTTCCCGCCATTAAAATTAACGTGTTTGGCGAAGTCATTTAACTCGCTTGTGGCAATCGGTTCTGAAGCGATTGATAATACGGGCATTGATTGTGGCGTTTTAATCAGTCGTTGATTAATTTTTGTTACTGTTGCGCGGAGTGCAAAGACGCGCGCGCAACTCTCTCCGCCTGACTCTCTCGTGTGTATATGAGCCTTCACACAGCCCCGGCTCTCTACGCTAATTAAATCCACGGACGAATAGCAGAAGTGTCAAATGGTTGAGTGAGGAAAGCGCGACAGAAAGATCGGCCCTCGTTGTGTTCAAAGGTAACGCGGCAAAAGCTGTCATCGTTAGATACGCTACGCTGCAGCTAGCGCACTGTGTGAAAGAGGGTTCGCCCAATGTTTGTAATCAGTCTCATAGAGTACATATACGGTTTGAAGCGGGTGCAAGCATGAAAGTGCTCTTTTTCGAAAAGGTTCCTAAACCCTGTCTTTCAAGATGCGGATAATCAAAGCGTGTATATATGTATATAGCGTCCTTAATAAACTTGCATAGAGTCGTTCTATGGACTCGAGAGAGTTGAAGAGAAAATAAATTTATGTATTTTATCTTGCAGTATAGCGCGCTTTAAAGACAGTTTAGTATGTAAAACAATTTTTTTTCCAAAAGTTACGTAAAAAGGAAACAAACAAAAAATAAATTTAAAAAACATGCTCGTGAAAACATTTTGTTGCGTCGCGATGAAATCAATATTGTGTCTAAAATTACATTCGCGGAGTTAATCTATTACTTTTACTCTCGGCAAATTTTTTTTATACAATCTCTCGGAAAATCTATCTCCTAGTCTTCAGATAGTTTAGATTATTGAACATTACCAATGCGAGATTCCTCTTTTAAGTAAAAGAGAAAGAAAGAGAGATTTTCGATCTCCGGGTTATCAGATATTCGAGAACTTTCGGGATGCATACATATATACATGTTCGAAATTAAATGAGATTCTTTCAGATAGCTGATTCCTCGTCTGGACGATGGTAAATCGCGGGGGATGAAATGGCGATCGGAGAGGATAAGAGGCGCGCGTACCGGAAGACGGAAATTAATCAGCCGAGGAAACTTTCCTCGCGCGATGGAATGTTGAGAAACTACAAATTAAATGACTGCGCCTTTTTAAGCAACGTTAAGTGGCTCGCGGAAGAGATAGAAGTCGATTTCTTTTCGCCGTCACTGCTTTTTTTTACACGCTCCGCTATTTAAGGAACGGCACAACGTCCGTGTTGCGAATCCATCATCGGTTCTTTCGCCGTCGTAAAAATGCACCTATTAACTAATCGTTAGACGACGCCGGGGTTTAAGCTTGTATACTCTTTACGTGTCAAGCGCAGTCTATTTAGATATGGCGTAAAATTAATTTGTATATAAAAAAAAGAAAGAGTATGTAATTAATTTGTATATATAAAAAAAAAGAAAGAATATGTAAACGTAAGAGACTACGTAGGAAAGAATTATAGTTTAGGATTTTACAATTCTTTCGGACTTGAAAGTTTACTTGAAGTTTGAGAATAACGAGTGTATATTTTCGCCGTTCTTTCTTCGTAATGCATTAACTCTATGTGCCTTAATTACTACAATTTGCAAAGACCGTTATGACTCTGTTAACTACGCCGTTGTATCCGTGCTACGTTGGCAACTGAAGTGGCACTTGCTCGGTAGGATAAGGCCTGGCCCGCTTTATCGCGTTTCCATCTCTTAAACCGACTTAACACTTACTTAGCTCGCTAATTGCTTCGATAAAATTTAATTTGTGAGTGTGGCCTCTCGATTATGCAGTCGTTACCGGCATAACAAGACACGATTGACGTCAATATTTCAATTAAGATTCTCACAGTCGGTGACTGACTTAAGTCAGTCAGTTCTCGTCCGCTATTAATAATTAAAATATCCAATTCTCATTGTTCTTTCTGCAAAACGTAACGTTTATTTTGAGATATGTGTATTTCCGTTATAAAAAAAAAAAAAAAAAAAAAAAAAATTTGTATTCCCAAGAAATGTCACAGATCGTCTCTGAGGCGGCAGCCAATCGGCTGATATTCCATCAGTGACGACATACGGATCACGCATCTCTAATATTTCATCGGCGGCGGTCAATCTGAGATCAAACGCGCGAGTTTTCTGGGTGTCCGGAAATTACATGTCATTGCCAGAGCGCGGAACGCAAGAAAAAGTAATCCATATCGCACGCATGCCGCGGCACGAAATTACGATTTCTTCCTCGGTACAAAGCTCGGAAAAAAACTACTTCAATAGAAAGCAGATATGCATAAGAGACCCATCGTGTGTTGCGTGTATAAAAAGCTTTTGCGCGTTGTCAGTATTAATAAAAATTTATTAATCTTGAGTTTTATATGTCGCGGGATCGCACTTAAGGCACCAGCACGCAATTTTTATTTGCGCGTAAATACATTGAGAATCGTAAACCAACGTCGTAAAGCGTGATTTAGCTGTAAAAGACATATATAAGAAAGACGGATTTTATTCCCCCGGTAGACACATAGAAAGGGCTGCAATATGTCGGGATCGACGACGAATTGGTAATCTTTGACGATAAATGACGCATACCGAATAGCCAGGCAAAAGAGCGGCACTCTAACACTCGTGGCCTAAGCCCCTCAATTTCGCGTTCAATAAATTTACCCGTAAAAAAGAGAAGGGAAGGGAGAGAAGAAACGCTGGGACCCGTAAACGCTTCCTGCGCGCGGTTGATGAATTTCAATATTTTTTTTATGGATTCTTCGCGAAGACATTCTGCGTTAAGTCCCACGGGGATACTCGCACGACGGCCGTCGCTGCCTTCTTCAACGAACTGTCGGTTGAATCAAAATTGAAAAGCACATTTTACCTCTTCGGTTTTCACCGAGAATCTGCCGTGGAAATAAATGTAAACTGGTGTTCGTGAAACGCATACAACGCGCGCACGCTATATATAGAGTACACGTCGTCGTCTACTCTGGAAAATGCTTTCGAAAAACATCCTTTGAAAATATTTCTAAAAGCCCGACGTGCTTGGAAATTCCTCATGTGGAAACTTCCAACAAGTACTTAAGTTTTAAGCAGTATAAGTTACAACTTGTATGTGAACGTATAATTATTTGTGCGCGCGCAATTCGCGCTCATATTTCGTTCGATCATTGATTTCGATATATCACACGTGCGTGCGCGGGATTTATATGCGTGTATATTAGAAAACGGGAGTTCGCACAAAAATCTTGACTTCAAATTTGTGTTCTTCTTCTCTTTGTTCTTTGAAAAAGAAAAAAGAACAAAACTTTTAATTTACTTCATATTTGACTCCGGCAAGTGAAATTTACTGGCGACGATATTGACGCCGTGGATATATATATGTACACTTTCGGAGTAACGTTTCTTTGCGGCGCATAATGTATAACTCGCGCGGATACTTCTTCTCGCGACATTATTCTCATTTTATGGAAGCTTTCAAGCTGAAACTTTTTTCTCCGCTTATTATTCCGCTTCCTCCGCGCTCGCGCTTGAACGTTCCATTTAGTGGCTCAAATGCGCGAACAGCGACCGTGTCGCATAAATCGCAAATTTTTCGCGGACCCGGCACATTTGTGTCATGTTTCCTGTTTATGTAAATACAAGCGATAAATCGTATTCACTCATGAATTCGTTCCTTCCGCCCGACTGCCTTTCCCGGCGCGGCGGCGTGGACGAAGAAACTGGATTTTGTGACCAGAAGCTAAAGATGCACATCGATAACTCGGCTAATACCGTTCCCGAGAGAAAAAGCGCGTTGCGTCTGTGCATTTAGAAATCGCGTTAAAAACCTTCGTTTCGTTAGGTTTTTTGTTTAACAAAATAAATCACATTTTTATTTATACGAATGTTATTCCGTGCTGTGTGACGTCATAGATTGGAAGGCGTGTTATTTGTATAAAAAAAAAAGCAACAGACGCGCGGTTCAATTTTTCCGATGTACCGGCATGACACGCATATTGACATTGAATTTTGTAGCGCGTTGCACCGCGCTTCGTCTTAAGGATAGTAAATCCGAGCGAACACTTCGGCGGTATCAGTACTACCTAAATCTCGAATTTATTCAAACAACGTAGAAAGAGAGAGCCCCGGAGCTTTCAAATTTCCATAATCCCTGCGTATGTTGTTGAGGAAGTTACTCCGCAGGTGGTACTTTATCGTAACAGAGAAATGATGTATACGCGCGATGTCGATCGTACGAGTATGTCATTTTTTTTTAACCGGTTCTCTCGTCATTACGAGAAATAAAGCATAATGTTTATTTATTATTTCAACAGCAAATTGAAGAGTTACGAATCGGAGCGGTGTGCAAGTGACCACTCACCCTCTTATTGTTTATTTATTTTTATAAAAATTTCCCAAACGCTTTTTACTTAACGCATCGTGTTTTCTAACAAAAGTTGTATTAAAGTACAACAGAATATATATGTTTATATATATATATATATATTTTTTTTTACATTTTGTTGTAAACGCAAGTAAAACTCGTCTGGATTTCTTTTTCTTGTAATCAATTTAAAGAAATTCAATCTGTTATGTTTTCACGTTATTTAAAATTTGCGAGATAAAAAAAGAACATTTTTGCATATCTCTGTTTTGCGCAAATGCTACACAGTGTGTACGAAAAAAATTCGTAGAGTAATCAAACGTTACGTACATATGGTAAACACTCACTGTCGGATTGTTGAATCATAGACGGCGTGGCAATCATCTCTGTCTCGTTTAATCCGTTACACAACAATCCCCCGACGCATTCCCGTCGATGTTCGTCGGACGCACTCGAGAAATAATTCGAAACACACTCGCGAAATAATACAACCCACGCGTTATTCTGTGCGGGCAACGCGATCGATATCACGGAAAACGCACTCGATTGCGATAGAGCGATTAATCGTCGCGTTAAAACGATCGCCCGTAGATCTATTCGACACTACCGGCTTGTCACGGGTCGCGCGCGCGAAAGAGAGAATTCGGAAAGTTACACCGCCATATATCGACAATCACGGCAAACACACGCTAAACGTTACGCGAATATCGCACACAAGTGGAATCACCTGTCTCGATTAATGCGTCGCGACGATTCCGCATTTCGATGCTTCGCTCGTGCAGTTCTCTCGATCGTGGTTGAATGACATATTCGATACTGGCGAGCACCACACGACTATTAGAGCCATCACACAGATTCTATAACGGTAAGACACGACGAGACTCACTGAACGCGTCGCGACGGCAGTTTACGGAGTATCAACGGAATGAATATACGATCGCAACGATCGCTCGTTGTTAACTTCGTCACTTCTTGTGCTTCGTTTCGTACGCGAAATGTGTTCAAAACAAAGCAAAAAACGCGCAGCGCGTCTATTTACGTGGTAATCGTGACCTTTGGCGCGAGATAATAACACCGGGACGATTGTTCGTCGTTAGATTCGACACTTGTGAAAGTTGTTTCTGTTCGAAATTATCCCGAGATCGGAAAAATATTAACGTACATAAATCGGAGCGATCGCAACTCGGCTGCGTATGGCCACTCTACTAACATGAATTGAGCGGCAAATGATCTCGCTATCCGTTATGCCGCGGAAAATCGCACGGAAAATAGCATGAATGTTAATAGCAATTTTTCAAATTGATTTTCTTTGTGTATTTTACTGTCTAAAATCACATAAAATGAATTATACAAATTACTTATGAAAATTGATGGTAGATGTAAATCGTGAGTTTTGTAGCCTCACTAAATAAAAAAAATGAATAACGAAGAAATCTTATACATATATACACACACACACGTGCGATGCAAACCAATCGATCGCCACAATTGGTATTCCCGCGAATTATTTCTAAAAATCGTAAGAGTAATAGAATATTCCTCTTATGAGATTAAAATTACGCGCGAGTGAGTTAAAATATATATATATGTATATCGGGAAATATATAGAGAAAATAATTTTTCAGGAAATATGATGAAATATGTGAAATGATGGAAAAATTGCAATAGCTGAGCGGAAAGACAAATTCTGGATTACGAATATTGAGTGCTTATCGATTTTTTGTCGCGTGAAGCTATTTAATTTCCATCCACCGCTTACAAATATAATAAAATCCCGATTTGTCAAATTTGATGGTTTCGATAATGCACGAATCTCACAAAGCAAATAATATTTTAATTTCGTCGAATAATTATTATTTTCCGCAGTATATCCATATATCGCTCGTGGACCAACGTTTCACTTCAATTTTTTTTCTCTTTTTTTTTTCATAACTGGTGAATACACGCGTATTCGCGAACGTATTCATTTTCGCTGAAAGCTATACCGTACTTTAAACAGAGCGAGGGCTGGATATTAACGAACGAAAGCAGTGAGATAGGTCGGGGCGCGACGTTTAAAATCACACCACCTGCTGAGCAACGGGCGCCGAGCTATTAATTTTAATGTTGGACTTGCAGAAGACCACGTTATACTCAGACGTACAAAGCGCTTCTCCGTGCTTCCTCCGCGTGGGAATTTCCGTAAACAGAGTTTCTCGTGTTGAACTTATATATGGGAGAGGGCTGTGAATTTGGAGTTTTTATTTAGCGAGAAAGTTTCACGGCGGAGCGCTTTGCCTTCCGACACCGAATGTGTGTGCGCGGAAGAGATATTCGTCCGACCATATATATACCATACACCATAAAGCGGCACGCAGCCAGTACGTAAAGTCCTCCCATCGGAACGGTCACGATGCAAAACTTTCTTATCCGCTCTTTGATCGGGTTCCCGCCCCCCATTCCCGTCAAGACAAGAAGTCGCTTTTGCATTTGTTGAAAATTCAAGAGCCGCGTTATAATTCAGCGTGCATAATTAAAACGTCGCCTCATACGCGAATTAATTAGGTTTTTCCACTCAATCGATATAGAATAACTAAGAGAAGAAGATTATACGCGGCGTGATGAGAAGAGTGTGTGTGCGTGTTTTAATGCGACTTGCTTGAAACGTGCCATTTACAGTTCAGCAGTCGGAGATTTCAACTGATCTCGTAAAGCAGGGTTACACAACAAAGGGTCAAACTACTAAAAGAGATATACCTCGCATAAACATGGCGAGTACGTGCTAGCACGGGGATGCACGTATGCGTGCTTTTCACACGCGCGTTTCTCCCTTCCTCTCTCTCTCAATTTAAATTCACAGCTCGCACTATAAACGTGTGATTCGCGATAAACCAACGGAAATGCGATATTGTCAGTCAGCAAGTGGGATTTGCGTTACAACGTTATTCACGACGCAAAACTAAAAGACTTTTTTTTGTTTTTGAGTAACAGCGCTCGATGTGTACATGATTCTTGGTTGGTTTTAAACGGGCTCAGAAGAAACGTAAATGGATGACTGCGAGATGCTTTTGCCGTTACGTTATTTGCCAATTTCGCGAGGAAAACAACAAGAGCGTTGCGAATCACGTGATCGAGATCAAAAACACCGCTCGGTTCACACCGTAGAAGTCATCGGTGCATAAACAAGTTACGATTACTGTGCTTTATTTAATGCTTGTTTTATTCAGTTTTGAGTATATTTTAGAAGTGTCGGGAGTGTCGGGAAGTTCGAACGATTCGTTTCGACTGATCATTTCGCAGTAGTACAAATCTACGATTAGCGCGCAGTGGTACAAGTCTACGATTAGCGCGCCCTCCGGTATACTCACGTAACCTTGTTCGTCGCGAACGCGTTTAATCGAAACCCGCTTGTGTTTTTCGAAAGAATTTAAATCGCAGTGAGTATATTTGAATAATTATTATTTTTAGTTATAATTGTTATTATTATTTTCTTTTCGAAAGAGTAACCGATTTAAAATCGCGCTTTGTTTATTATACCGTGAAACACAATTATATTTCTGAGAGATCCTGAGAAAGATCATAAGAACCGGAAAAACGAATTTGCGCTAGGGT
>QVOB01006654.1:0-12209 GCA_014839585.1 Pseudomyrmex concolor
CAAAAGTGCAACTCGCGCGGAAAACATTTGTTCGTTTTCAAACTCGAACGACATTTTCGCTGATTTCATAATCGCTCCCCTCTCCCCTCGGTTGAATTTATGTGACAACTTTTTTCCGAGAATTGTTTTGTTATTACGAATTTTATATTTAACCATCTGCAAATCTTCTTCTTGCGACAATATAAATTTGGCGAACATGTTTCCTCAAGTGCACACCGAGTTTGACTAAACACACACACACACACACACACACACACACACACACACACACACACACACACACACACACTTTTTATTCAAACTATTATAAATCTTCTCACAATTATGATAAACTAATACGAATTGTTCTACGAAGTAAGATATTTCTCTATAGCTCAAGAAGTAAACACTCGATAGATCTTTTAAATACACAGGATGTCTGAAAAGTTTTGACACAACCGAAGTGCGAAGATAAATTGGATCAATCTGAACGGAAAATCTCGTGCCATTTTGCAAAATTCGCAATAGGTGTCGAGTGATTAATTAATACGTGTGATCCAATGAGCGCGTGGGAAGCGATGGTTCGGACTCTATATAGGCGTGTGTGATTTTCAGTTCAGTCAAAAAAAATGGCTCGCTTCACGCAATCTTCTAAGAGATGAGAAGAACAAGAGGCGGAGCAAACAAGCGAGTAGCGAGTGACACGGCTTCTTGCGATCAGCTGATTTTCACAACTGAAAATCATACACGGAGTCCGGACCGTCGCTTTGTTACGCGCTCATTGGATCACATGTATATTAATTAATCTCTCAACAACTATTGCAAAGTTTGCAAAATGACACATGACTTCTCGATTAAGATTAATCTAATCTATCTTCGGTTGTGTAAAAATTTTTCAGACGCCCTGTATATTGCGTAAATCATGTTTTTTATTCATATATTTTTACCTAAGTTGAGACAAAAATATAATTGTCTAGTAAGAATTATATATTATTGTAGAAAACAATAAAATTAAATGTATCAATCAGATTTTTATTAAAGTTTTACCTTTTAATTATAAAATATATAATGCTTATACGTAAAATACTTCATACCTACTTGAGAAAAATAAATAACTAATAACAAAGTAAATAAATAACTAAGAATTCAATAATAAAAATTAAACATAAAATATATCGTAAAATCGTTAACAATGCAATAAAACCTAAAAAATAATAACTTATTAAAAAGGCAATCTCTGCACTCAGAAACAATTAAACTTTGAAACATGTGGCCTTGTATCGAGTTGGCTGAAATATTTTTTCATAACTAAAAACTGATAAATAAAATAACATACAATAAAATTAAAAAATATACTAGTAATTGATGTTAAAAAAACTTTCGCAGTTTTTATTAATCACTATAATTATTATGTGGACCGAAAAAACAGACATTTATAATAATTTTAAATTTAAAATAGTTTAATAACGGTTAATCAGAGTATTTGGCAATAATTGCAATTTTTTTTTTTTTAATTTTTCATACCGGAAGTCATCCCTCAGTACATCATCATCCCTTATACGCACTTTACACTGAAAAAAGAGTTTTGTTGAGATAACTAAAATTTGGTAAATTAAACCAAATAAAGTGTTTTGGAAACCAAATTTTGGTAATCTCAACAAAACTGTTTTTTCTGTGTAGTTACTGAGATATTTTGCAAGTCCTACCTCTAAATTCGACTAACTCTACCGTATCTAACTGCATAGAAATTGATACGCTTCCAAAGTCAGCAGCTTTTTTTTTTTTAGTCCGATCGGTTGAATTGATTTGCTTAATCGCCGAATGAATCCACTTAACCACCGCCGAAATCCCTATCGATTCGCGAACGATCTTCTAAAAAAAACCTTGAAATTCCTCTTAGAGTTCTCTCTCTATCCTGATTGAATTCTGTCTGGAAGAAATTCCCGACGGAACTCACACCATCTGCAGATACTCACCGCGATAATTGGCCGCTAATTAACGGCCGCGGGGCAATCGAATTTTCACGAAGTTTCATCTCTCGCGAGAGAGAAGGATTTTCCACAGTTTCCTCCTACGAGTGATCCTATCATGCTCCACCGGGAAACCAAAATAATATATCGATTAAATTCAACGTTCAACATTAACTTCTCTCAAGTATTCGCGTCGTCCACTTTAAACGCATTAATATGTACCACACATAAAAAAAAATATTAAATTTCAACGAAGTAAGATTGTTTACTGAATGTAAAATACTTTTAATTGAATAAATAAAAGTGTATACATTTTTAGTATCTGTATGGAAATATTCGCATCGTCCACTTTGAACGCGAACCTAACCTAATCTAACACATATAGCGACTGATACGTTTTTATTTTTTGTAACATTTTTATGTGTTAATTTTTTTTTCACGTGTTAGATTTACGTCAACTTAATATTTCGTGTGTGTGTTATTTAAAAAGTGGAATATTATTTTTCTGAGTGCTTTTTTAACACAATTATTTTAATTAATATACATACATGTCTCGAAGTCGATTCAACAACAAAAAAAGTTGAAATAAATGTTAAAATAATGACGAACTTTTGATCCACAAAATCAAATTCACTAAAATAAAAGTTAAAATAATTATGTGTTAATTTTACACGCAACATGTGTTAATTCAACACAAAAAGTAAATGTCATTTTGAAGTGCATTTTGTACGAATTATTGTGACTACTCTTCCGTGTAGTTTTTTTAATTATTTTATACATGTTATTTTACATCACATTTAAAGTAAAAATAACAAAAAAAAAGTGAAGTATTATGTCGATTACTCGACATTACTAATTTGTCAATAAGTAACACATGACGAATAAGTTAATTTAACGTAAAATTTAGAATGGACCTCCTGGAAGATGTAAAAAGTGCCCCAGGAGGTCCATGAAAATTAAAATTAACATTTTTCTTTTACTGTGTATACACTATATACATGAAATGTCCCATCAAGAGATTTGCTAAAATTAAAAACATTGTTTTGTTGTTACTCCGTACGTACTACACATATGAAGAATATTAAATTTCAACAAAGCAAGATTTATTTAATTTAAAAAAAACATTTAATTAAACATGCAAAACATATAAATTTTTTGTATCCTTATCGACTTGTAAAACATTAATCTGAAAAAAATTTACACGCGTGGGAAGTGCGCACTTAGATTGTACAATAATTGCATTTTACGATGCAGCGTGTTTTATTGTGAACTTTTCGCGAGCGCATTTCTCGGTTGCGTGACAATGATTCTAGTTAAAATTGTGGGAAAACGCGTTTAGCGCGTCCGATGCAGCACCAGTTGGATTTCCGTTTATTTTTTTATGTGAAAAAAATACTGATATTTGCACATATACACGCGGCTGGTAAAAAAAAAAAAAAAAAAAAAAATAGGGCTTTCGGTTTTTTGCATTAGCCTTTTTCAAGGCGTGTCAGTTGGTTTAGCTAATTTTTGGGACAGCAGTGACATAAATGGTGAAAAATGCGAAGATTTGATTTAAGCGTTAGTGTTGCACACGACGTGCTGTCGCGCGTTTTTCTCCAAATAAAAATTACTCAATTACTCTTTGAAATGAGCATGTCGCAATAAAAACATATATGTATGCAACTTTTCAAAGTTTTGGATTATTAATTTACGATGTTGGTATTTTACAGTTTTTAATATAAACAATAATAGGCGGACTATACGTGCGTTGTACAACACATTCTTATTACTTGATTGATTATGCGCAATTTTCACGCGGAATGTGATAAAACAATCAATTTTCGAAAATAATATCGGGAAAACATAGGGTAAACTCGGGTATTATGACCATGCGGAAAAGATAGTCATAGACTGTAATTTCACCAATAATTGTTTAAATAGCGGATTTGTGTAGCGATTCTTAATAATGATCAGTATTTACAGTAGTTTATGTGCGTACACTATTTAAAATAACAAAATATTGTGAACATTATATAATATTTTTACTTTCGATTGCCTGCAAAGTTTTTCATGCGTCCACTAAAAGCTGCTATAATGTCAAATAAATTACAGTTAAGCTGTAATCAATATAACATAATAATAAAGGTACATAAATTGTAATGCAATCAATAATTTGTATTTTCCTTTTCATTATTTATTTATAAATATTACGGTCATCTTTTCCTCACACTTCGGGAAAGATGGCCCATTATATTTTTAAAAAGTTATATATAATAAAATTATATAAAAAGTTATATATAATAAAGTTACATATAATAATAATTATAAAAAAGTTATATATAATTATATATATTTTTTTTATAACTGTAGTTTAATCTACAATATATTTAATCATCAAAATAGAATTTTTTTTTTTTGCTAATTGTTTTTATAGTTTAAAGTTACCTCATTGTTGAGTTTTATAATTAAGAAAATACTGTGCATGAAAACATTAACAACATTAACAAAATTATGTATGGCTAACTGTCCCTTAATACCATGGCCATCTTTTCCCTAAAAGTTGGGTAAGATGGCCAATATATACATATTTTATAATATTTTGATAATATTAAATTTCTGTTAAGTGTTTTCTTTTTAATATATTGTGATAGTTATTATTACTTTAAGCTTCAGTAAAGTGAAATAAAAAAACAATATTAAAAAATAACAAAAATAAAGGTCTGTCTTTTGCATTAAAAGAAACTACTGCCATCTTACCCGGATTCACTCTATGTTTCACATACAGAGACATATAATATTCGCCGTATGTTCGCTCGAGGATTTCGAAATCGATCGATTCTCACGCCTTTCTTGTCGAGAAACAGGTATATCTCGCTCGACGGGAGACTATGAAGCGTCGGACTCATCTTTCCGCTGTTCTCCCTTGTCTTCTTCAATCTTCAGACTGTCCCCTCGAAGAGAGACCTGCTCGTCGCTTTCTTCGGCGATTCCGTGAAATCTCGCGCAATGCACAATTTTCTGCTTCAATATTTTCCGGCATATACTACGGGCACGTATGTTTCCTCTGCTCTTTCCGTTTGCTTCTTGTAAGTGGAAAATACGTGCGCGTGCGCTTACCCGCGCGCGGACGTGTGTGTGTATGTGTGTGTGTGTGTGTGTGTGTGCGCGCGCGCGCGCGTGCGTGCGTAGGTGCAATTGTGTCCGTGAGCAATCGAGCGAGTTGAAACGCCCCGCGTGAAACGAAAGGACGGAGATGAACAAGAGAAAATTGTAGACTCAATGGGGGTTGATGACCCTCTCTTTGCTCTCTCTTTCTCGGTTCGCAAAGCGAACAACTTCAGACGATTTAATAATCGCCGATATAGTTTTGTTGAACGAGGTGTAATTACACTTTCTATGATCGAAAGCAGTTTGCTCGAAGATGTTAAAATTGTACAAAATCGGCCCGAAAACCGTGGATGATAAAACCGTCGCTCAACGATTGCACAGGAGCGTGTATATGTAATATATATAATAATGCTTACACGCTAGATGCAACACACGTGACGCGTGTGAAATATGAATATTTACTTAACAAGGCCGGATATATGTTGGGACCTATAAATCACCTGTGCTTCATAATCTATACGAGCTCTCTAAATGCACAAACCGTATAACGAGGCGTACCAACCCATGCTTTAAATATATTAATGGCGATACACACACACACACACACACACACACACACACACACACACACACACACACACACACACACACACACACATATATATATACGCGCGAATGTCAAACGCGCGCTAAACGTTTGGCAGGGGAAGACGCATGGCGTAAAACACGACAGACATAAATGTGATGTACGACAAAGGAGGGGAAGGTCTTTATTAGGACGCTATTGTTCGAATACAATACAACTAGGGAGGGAATGAAACACATGCGCATCAATTTTCGTGTTTTTTTTTTTTTTTTAATAAAGGCCGATATTCACAGACGGGTTTTTGAGATCGCCTCTTGAGTTTTTATTTTTGGATGGTGTGCGAGTCAAATTGGTTGCGGAATTTATCAAAACATGAATTTAAGACGATTTTAATTAATCCTTTAATGACGTGGGATTTTGTTTTTAAAAATGTATCTGTGCTTACATAATTAAAATCAAGAGAGTATATACTCGTTAAACGCGGAGTAAATACACCTGTAAATTTGAATTAATCATAACAAAACGGCTAATACTAATTGGATTATTTAAAAAACCAATATAATTTTACTGTTCAAAACTTCATTAATATAACAAATGTTAGTAATTAACAATATTATATTTTGTATTGTTCAAATGTAGTTTGGTCGCCAAAATGACATGTACACTAACAAACATGTGATTCAAATAGCAAAGAAATAATCAGACCGAAAACGCGACAATTTTCAATAAAAGACTTTAATTTCGCGCAATGTTAATTCATTTGCGTCGAATGTGTAAACAACATTTTCATGAAAATGCAAAACGTTATTGTTTGATTTCTATATTCCAACAAAAAAAAAACACTTTTTTTCGTTGTTTGCAAAAATTTCTATTTTCACAGCAAGAGCTATTTTATTTTATCATGCGACAAGTAGGGGAGACCAGGGCACATTGTGACATGCAAATTATATTATTAAAACTAACAAACTGTACATATTATGTAACATTGAGTACATTACATAATAGTCAATTATATTATTTAGCTTTAAGAAAAACGAATATTATTTTCATATATCTTTATACAAACACAGTTATTTAACGTTAAACACGATTGTGCAAATTTGTCAACGTATCCAGAGTTAGTTGTCACGTAAGCCAAAATTCTGATTTTCTTGAATGTAAGATCAAAGTAAATATTTGAAGCACGTGATAATTAACTAGTTCTTCTTGTAAATTACTAATTCTTCTTGTAAATTACTACACAGAGAGAACGGTTTCTTTAGATTTAACAAATTTCCAATGAAATTATTCCAAAGAAATTAATTTCTTTGGATTTAACAAAATGTAATAAAAATCTTTTTTGGTTTAGCACAACCCACACTTGTACAAATCGTATTTTCACATATGTTCTTTTCTGAAATTTTCTTACAATACCGAACTAACGTACGATCTTCAGTTTACTTCAAATAATAATGCAGCCTGTCGCATTGATAAAGTTTTTGTTAAAGTTATAGCGCGACGCATCCTACGCACGGCGATTACTTCTTCACGCATACTCACCGTGTGACAACTTACCTCAAACGTTTATTTTAAATAAAAGATATTATATTTATAAACTGCGATGCGATGACGATAAATATAAGAAAACTTATTCAAAACTACACTGAAAAAAGAGTTTTGTTGAGATAACCAAAATTTGGTAAATCAAACCAAATAAAGTGTTTTGGAAACCAAATTTTGGTTGAGATTCAAAACTATTTTTTTCTGTGCAAACGTACCGGGAGTCAAGGGTTAAATGCAAGATTCTATTGCGAATACCCGCCGAAATGTGTCCGAAAGATTTTTTGTTTCGTACTAGGAGAAGTCGAATCTCGTGCAAACAGATAGATAGGTGTCTCAATCAAATTTCTACGCGTTAAAACTTTACGACCGACTTAAGTCAAGGCGGAATATTCGATCCGCCGTAATAATTGATCCGTATTGTGTGCGAGAATCTAATTACCCAGGTTATAATGCTTGAACCATAGGTTGTATCGTCGATAGAACATAAGAGCGAATTCCCGAAGCCGTAGACATACACTGCCTATGCATAATAAGCCGAAGCTCTATATACGCGTCGTCGTCGAGTGTTTAGGTAACCTAGATAAATGTTTTGCGTAATTAAGAAATGACTGTCATATCATGCGCGTATACGTCATGCCCCGATACGTCATGTGAGTAACAGCGTATAAATAGCCGCGGAACGGCGACACATTTCATCTCACATCATGTAGTCACGTCTCACGAGATCCGAAAGATTTAATATTCCTATTATTATAGAATTTTCGCGGATATGCAAGTCACGTATATTTGCGTTATCCACACGCGATGAGGATTTGCGCGACAATCAACTCTCCACCGAGTGAGGTCGCGGCGCGAGGAGAACAAAAGGATCTGAAGAACCGTCGAATTTTCATTGACCCCTTCGCGGGATAAACTTCGAATCCGTTTATTTGGTCGTGTGTCTGGTAACTGCGCAGGTACACACACTTGTGTGTGTTCGTGGTGAGAAACATTACGTGACTCGTGTGTCGAGTTGCGTAACGCGATTTCTTTCCACAAAGAGTGGAAAATGTTTCTTAAAAATTGCAGTTGACAAACATTTTGATTCGAGTCACGAGAGTCACGCGGCGAAATTAATTCGAGATTTCGCGTGAATGTCGCAAAAATCGCACGAGGAAATTACACAGAATTTGTTCGCAAAGGAAAATTATTGCTTCGGGACTTTGGAGAGAGAAACACCTTGCGAACATCTTCGCGCGTCGAAAAAAAAACGTGAAAGAAAACACGACAAGACGGCAAGAGCGCAGCTTTTTCTCTCGGATATATTCACCCCGGTCGCGCAGAATAAATTCTCACTCGAATCACACATACAAAGAAAAGGTTTTTCACAGGAAAAACGCCGGCGGGAAATATTTGCAGGAGAAAGTGATGCGCCGCACTGATGCTGTCTCTCGGGTTTTTAGCCGGCAAGACCGGCTAACCATCAGGGAGAACGTCGGCTTTTACTACTTCGCACAGAGCAGCAGAAATCATTATCATAAGAAATTACATGTGGGCTTCGGAGCAACACTCGGTCTGGAAAATAGAAAAAAAAAAAAAAAAAAAAAAAAATATCGGGATAACGTTACAATTGCAGTTTAACGTGGTTGTCTTTACAACCTTCAGACAGATTGGGTCTGTGAGACCCACGCGACTTTAAAATGGAATATTTCCGCGAAAAATTAATTTTTTTTTTTAATTAAAAATTTGAACAATTCTGCATTGATAAAAAAACAAATTGAAAAACTTTCTAATAGTTATCAAAGATGTAAGCATTTAAAAAACATTAAATTTTACGCCGATGCGCAAGTTTTGAGTGGGTCCGGGAGACCCATGTCTGTTCGCGAAGAGTTAATATAAAAATTTGTTTCGACAATAATCTGTAATCAAAGAATGATCTGAAATGATAAAATACAATTTGTAATAACGAGATCGTGGCAAATAATTATTACGTAAATATATATTATTGCGAATATCAATCGGTCACGTTCTATTTGTTTGTTTGTTAATAATTTTCCAACGTACATAATATTCTGTTAAAGTTTGTAGACAACTCGACGGAAGCATGTTAATAATATGTTTATTTGTTATATTGGCTGTTTCAAGTCATGGTACGACTACAAACTGCGATGGGAGCCGAAGGAGTACGGAGGAGTTCACATGCTGCACGTGCCGTCCGATCACATATGGCGGCCCGACATAGTGCTCTACAACAAGTAAGTTCATCAGCTGCGTTTCTTGTTTCAAATTTTGATTATTATACGAATACACAATGGGTCTAGGTATACATATATATATATATATATATATATATATATATATGAATATATCGTAGCGCCGGCGCAGCATGTTGCCGAGAACGAGATATACACCGAGAGGGTCGAGCGAGCACGCGTTTAAACGTCGTGGTATTTTGCAACCTGTGTCTCTATGCAAATTTGCAATCAGCATCGAAGTATCGCGTGTCGTTCTTCTTTTTGTTTTTGTTTTCTTTTTCCCCACCGCGCACGGTACAAAATGTCGACGCGCGATATTTTAAAAGCTGAGCACTGTGTCACACGATGGCATCATCGAAATTATTCTTCATCGTTTCAAATTGTTTTTTTCTATTTTAAGCTTTTTCTTTTTTTTTTTTTTTTTGTTTTTATTGAATCAAAACCGAGATTGTTTTTCCAACGGCGTGTCTTTCCGCGCTCTTTGAATTTAATTCAATCCGTACGAGCTAGTCTGCTAATCCACACACATCGGACATGTATATGTTGAACAATTTGATATCATCGATATGTGTATCTGTTAGTAATAAAACGAAACGGGAGAAACGAGTGTCCACTCGACCCCAACGAGAGAGGTACTATCGTTGTGCATATTGCATTTTAAAGTAGGACGGTATGCTCGATGCGGGCTGTGTGTGTGTATATATATGTACATCTCGCATCGCGGCGTCATTCCAAAAGTTACGGAAAAATGTGAAGCGGTGTGTGTGTGCGATCGGCAATTTGGAGGAAAGTCGTGAATATTGAGATATGAGAAAAACGTCCGAAATAAAACACTTTCCGACGAGGTAATTACGAGGAATTTTTTTTTTTTTTTTTTTTTAAGAAAACGTCACAAAATGTAACTGTAAAATTCTTTCCTTTCGCGCGCGCAAGACATTCGAAGTTTATGTACCTAAACGTTTGTGCGGTCTTTCGCGGAGAAATTTATACGCTCGTACGTTTTTTTAAACCAACTTCCGAGTTTTGAGATGGGGAAAAGCAAGTCTGTGCAAAAGTATTTTATTTACGTGCCGTTTGTTTTTTCTTTTCTTTTTTAAATATTAATAAAAGATGACGAGAGCGAATGAATAACACATACGTGGTCATTAAAATGCAAAGAGTGTCTAGATTTCAAAAAAAAAAAAAAAAAAAAAAAAAAATCAATGCAATAAATACGAAACACATGAAGATGTACGATGATATAATAATCCGACCGAGTGCGCGCGCGGTCGTCGTCGACAAAATTTTCCATCTCCAAAAGATTTCGACATTCGCGACGCTTCCTCGATCTTTTGCCGAACTACACTGGGTGAGTGCAGAGCCGTTGAATAAAACATGCCGAACCGAACGTTTCCGCGCATAACGGATACGCGCAATAACATTATTTATTGCGCGATAAATCGTCGAGCCGCGAGGGAGGGAAAATTTTTATTTCCGCGTAAATGGCGCGATAATTGAGACACTCTCGCGGCGCTTTTTTTTTTCTTTTTTTACGAGCGGCGGAACGTTCGGCTCGCCCGCAGGATTGGTCCTCTGGCAAAAGGGCTCTGAAGCCCGCGCGGAAAGGTAACCCGCGCTCTCGCTTGTAATTACATCCCATCCCTCCCTCCCTCCCACGTTGTCCGCACATATTTGCGTAACTTTTGCTTCTCGCTCCTCGCCTAACGAGCGGGAGCCAACATCACGCGAGCTTTTTCGTCGTCGTGGAATTTTGTAATTGGAACACCGTTTTATTTCGCGATTAGCACTTGGAATCAATTCTTTCCGCGAACGAATATCGAGCAAATATGTGTGACGAGAACACATTCGTGAATATGAGCGCGCACATATGAAGAGAGATTTTGAAAACCGATATGTTTTCTTTTCAAATAACGTAAAAAAAAAGTTTCAATTCACGCGCACAATGTGTAAAATCGAACGAGATATATACACGTCGAGAACTAACACTAATGTGCGTTGGCGGAACATTGTAAAACTGCGTTAATTGCGTTAGCTCACGCTCGTGTGAGGCGTGCGAGCGATGTAGTCATCATCATAGATTATTATTCATATCGCATGAAACATGGGCGCTGCGGCGAAACATTCGCGCGAACCGGCCCCCCCTCGAGACAACAAACACATATGGGGGCGTTTTGTATGAGACCGCAAGGAGGAGTCGCGAAGGAATATGTTGCGCGAGGCATATGGACACAGCCTTTAAGTTTACAATTACGGATTCAAAACAGTTGTTGCAAATCGAAAAAAAAAAAAAGAAAAAGAGAAAATCTCACATTCTCGTCTCACTTTTTCACAAAACGAACAATATTAAAACAAAGACGAGATCGCACCAGGCTCTAATTTCGATCGAAATAAATTAAAATATAAATTTTAATAGTAATTAGACACTTGATTGATTGCGACATTTGGAAAGCGATTTGACGGCGCGAGAGAAAAGCGAGAGCTGAGCGCTGATGAAAATTCGATCAATCGTATATTTATTCTTTCATAAACTGGATATCCGCTTTTGCATTTTTCCGCTATTTAGCGGAGAAAAAAAACACGTGACAAACTTTTTACACAATTAAACGTTATTATATCGATTCAATCATCATCTCGACGTTTAATTCGCATTGAATTTATAGAGGAGCGGAGAGAGAGAGAGAGAGAGAGAGATCGGCGCTTTTCCGCATTCGAGACGTATGCATCGCTAATATCGAATCTGCATATTATGTATATATATATATATATATGAACCATGAATACTAAGCACATGGATATGAAGTCGAAAGT
>QVOB01006655.1:0-12193 GCA_014839585.1 Pseudomyrmex concolor
TATCGACACGACGTAGTTGTGGACAACCGATTGCTACTAGTTAGTTTGTACGGCGCTCGTTGGCGCTACGAGCAACCGCCCCGCTTGCCTTCCGATCCTCGCGCCTACACTGCGAATTTATGACGCGCTGTGTACATATGTATTATGAAACAAAGTAAAAAACCTAATTACAAAAACGCGAGTAAATGTATAAAAATGTACGGTATAGTTTTTTAGTGGATTTTCTTGTTTTTGTCATTTTCATCTTATTTCGCGACCTTTCACACAATCGATTTCTTGAGAATCGCGCATTCGGCGCGTCTTTTCAATACTTCAGGAAAATAAAGTACAGAACTTTCTAGAAGAACAAAATATTCGTGCATGTGTCACAAATAGACGTAAAACAAGTTTCAACATTGCGGTCGATAAATTAATAATCATTGCCAGATAATAATAGATTTAGCAAAAAGTTGAGTTATTCCATATATGTGTTATTCTTATTCCATTTTTTTTATATAACATTATATTTACTTATTGAGTAGTGAATTTATTACGAAGTAATGTATACGAGTGGGGTTTTTCACACATCCTATTTAAAGACCGACTAGTTAAATAAATAAAAATACAATTAGCAGTGTTTTCGACATTGGTTTTCGATGATAATGTCAGATAAAAAATAGAATTTAAAGCCGTTTCTTTTTTACAATATTATAGCATCCAAAATCAAATATTAAATCAATGTTTAGGCAATACTCTTCGATATAAGTCTTAGAGAATTTACTTATAAAATAGCGTTACATATAGAATAGAATAGATATTTTCAAGAATAAATTTTACATCGTAACAATAACAATATTGATAATCAAGTTACGTACATTTCAATCAAGTGACATTTGTTAAAAATAGAACGTAATTCAAAATTATAACTAGAAATAACATTGAGTGTTAATTAAAGGAGTGCCATCATGTTAAACAGTATAGCGTAGTAGATTATATTATGTATATATGTATTTTTTTTCTGCGATATTTGTATACTATAGCGGAAGAATTTATTTATACATAGATGTAGTGTGAGAGAAAGTTTGTCCCTCTATGGATTAAAAACTTTTTTTGATAAAGCAATATCGTAAAATATGTAATATTTTGTTTTAATAATAACATTCTTATAAAACAAATTACCCAGTTTTAAAAGAGTAATAATGACACTAAATTTTTTCAATTTCTAATTTATAAAACAATTTTTCAAAACATTTCTTATGTGAAGATAGGAAAAAAAAAATACCACTTTGATCCAAAGAGGGTTACAATCTCAAATTTGCGAATTATCGTTTTACACGAGGAGGAGATAATCGAAAGCAAGACTTCGAATATGACGAATATGTTTCACAACTTACAAACAGTCATTATGCTATGTATTTATTTAATCTAACGTTAAGTACAAGAGATATATATATAGAGCAAACTATATTTGATCGTAAAATATACCCGTCGTTCGTTATTTTTATTATGCATCGTCGTGTTCGAACTTAGATTTAGAAAAATATAGAGCGCAAACTATTTGGTAATAAAATATATATACGGGTCGTTATAGAAGGTCGTAACAATTTCTACATCGATGTAAAACAATATCACATTATTTGCTGAGTTTAGGAAAGTTTATATCACCGGCTCGTCCAACATGCGTCTTCATAACTCCATCTTCTTTATACTTGATATGTTGATACATATTGTCAAGGATCCAAGCATAAAGCTCCAATTATACACCGAAAAGACGTGTCTACGTAACAATGACAAATTCAACAATATTTGTGTGTGTATATACATATATATATATACATATGTATATATATATATATATATGTGTGTGTGTGTATATCGTACTATATATGTATGTATATACATGTACATATGACAATATACGTATCTATTATCGTAACAGTATTGGGCTCTCAACGACAAAGAGAGAGAGAGAATGTCATATGTGAGATATAAAAGAATGTAACAATTATTCACAAGGGTCACCTCGCGGAGGACAAAAATATATCACAAGACAAATATCAATATTCGATGTAATAACGATTAAACTTCGTATAATACTCAATGTAACAATATATATATATATATATGTGTGTTATAATTTACGTAAAATTAAACACGAATTTTTACATACGCTAGTTTGTTCCTGCTGCTTATCATATTTGTTCTTACATTTTGTTAATGTAATTGGAAATGTAAAATTTTTTCGTTAATCACTTAGAAATTCCGTGAAACTTTGAGAAATTTCTTGATTACCTTTTACGCACGTAACATATATATGTAAAATAACTTCTGCGCGTGAAATTTCTATGTTCAAAATAGAAGATTAATTCGTGTAACAATAAATCTTGCGCGAATTATTATTCAGATTCATTAATTAATAATAACAGATCGGTTAATGTATCCTGCTAATTATGAGCAAGCTTAATGTATAGACGACGATATTCTCTTTGGAGATATATTACTTCCGTTTACTTCAAGAACTTCCGCATCTGCTTCGACTGATGCTGCATACTGTATTGTGCATTTTCGGCTTTCGTGATCAGGGAATCTAGCTTGCCCAGATGAGACCCCATCTTCTGACTGAGATCGAGCTGTTTCGGCTGGAAGCCGCTGTTGGCAACCGAGCCGCTTTCAGGATTCTCCGCGGAAGCATCCGCGGTGGTATCTGCTGACGCCTCCACCGTCATCACTTCGTCAGCCGTAGATTCCGGTTTGTCCTCACTCTCCTGCTTCTCAATGTTTTCCTCCGGTTTGTGATGCGGCGTGCCACCCCGAGAACTCACCTTCACTTTAAGCAACGTACCCAGACTGCCGCAAACGTTCTGCAAAATGGTTTATTTCACACAAACGTTTTGTTTCTTTTTGCGGTAAAAATACATATAACGTATCTCAATGAACGTTGTCGCGATTCTTGTGCGAAAACAATTTGTGTGGGCCGGTTGATAAAGCTAAAGCGCAGCGGGAAAGAAAGCGTTATCAATTTGCGAACGGGTAAGGATATAATAAACTATAAAGCATTAAGTCGTATCGGTCGTAAAAAATTCCGCGCGATCTTTATGACAAGAAAATAATTAATTCGAGTAACATACGAAATGAGCGCGCGCCGTCCGAGCGATTAATTATCCATAAGTCACCTTGAATCTGTTGAGCTTCTTCTGCGTGGTACTCAGAATGCTGTTCAGCTCGTCCAGCCCGCCGCCGATGCGTCCGGCTGTCTCGTCTGCGTAATCCAAGTCCTAAGACACGAAGATTGATGTCGTGAGGAATTCTATATCGCGGCACGCCGACAAATAATATGTGCGCTGGCGCTAATGAACTCGCAATTCAAACGTCAGCGATTTATTTCCCGACGATCTAGCTCGCACGTGGACGAGCAATCCGATTCCTCTGCGCAACATATATGTCGCGATGATATTACCATGAATAAAGTGAACACGTGATCTAATTATTAAGTGAAAAAAATATTATATCGCATACAAGAATATGCTACCTAAATTTTGATATTTTATCATTAGCACGATTAACTTTAAATTTTTTTAGTTGTGTAATTAATCAAATATAGCAGTTTTTTCTCTCTCTCTCTCTCTCTCTCTTTCTCTCTCTTTGGTTAATACATATTTAGTTATTATAATTATAATTATAAATCTTCAAGAGATTTCGATCATATTCAGGATGTATCTTATATTTGCGAAATTTTACTCGTAATCTAAATAAAATGCAATTACCTGTAATGCGCCAGCATCATCGTCGTTGCCACGATTTTCGCTCTGCGCCTCTTGCGTTTGTCTCCACTCTTCTTCGGTAGGCTTGGGTAAACCCAGTAATTCCGCCCTTTCGCAAGCGTATTGATAGTCTTCCGACATTATACCTAGTATCGAGTTCTAACTATATGACTATACACAAATCCGTGTAAGTCAGAGACGACGATCGTTGCGATGACGAGAAGCGAATGATTGCACGAGAGCACTGCGACACTTGGTTTATAATTGTTGCACCCTTAGCAAGAGACATGCATGACTCGTGGAATCCATATTGAGAGGGTGACTGCGCAAGCTCGACCGAGACGACTGTCCAGGTGGGCAGAATTTCAGATAAAGCTTGCGGAGCTTGCGAAACGCGATATCTTCTCCCCCCTATTGAGTTCTGACTTGGCGCGGTCGGAAGGTTAATTTTGGTCATATATTGATCTTCTCTAAATGCCGGACTGAAATAAATAAATCAATCTGATTTTATTAGAAACAGCATAACGAATATTATTTTCCACGACAAAAGATTGAATTTATTTTTCAGAAATTTTAAATTCTGAAAAATCGCGCAAAAAATTTTGATAACGTTAAATTAGATTTTATTAAAGAAATATCCCAAGTTACAGAGCTGTATTGTGGCCAATTTACAAAAAGTATGGAAGTGAATTATGAAAGTAATAGATAAATAATTATTGAAAAAAAAAAAAAACAAACACACATCAAATTACGAAAACAGTTAAAAATTGGGTCTTATGTCAGGGCAGCGCACCGTATCGTCTCTCTTTCTCTCTCATGCGCGCGCTCATAATTAATTTCAAGTCTCTCTGATATACACCTGGTATTGGTCCACACAACAGTGCCGCATACCACGTCGTCACCCACGTGCACGTCGTAAAGACGTGCATGTGTGCCTTATATAAGCTACGCAACAGTTTAATCGGTTTGCATTGTTGTCGGAGCGAGCTGTATCGTCTCGCGAGTGACTTTCGTGAGTTTACGGTATTAAAAATGTCATCTGGGATCGTAGTACACGGAATCGGGTGCATTTTGATTCTGTTGCTCGTATTATCCGCGCAGGTGAGAGACAATGATGTTATCGCGAAAAGTAGGGAAACAAGAGGAAGAGAGAAAAAGAGGAACCATGTATCGATAACTGTATAACGAGCGCAAGTTTCTTTTTTCTAACGTTCTTATAAAATAAAGAATTACAACTTTTTGGATGTGTAACTAAAAAAACTTTTACATATTATAATATATTGATTGGCAAAGATTAGCGCATCAATCTACTTTGTTTAAACATTGTTTTGCTGTAATTTGCAATACTACGTTATTAAAGTCTCAAGTTAATTACATTGCGTTATTCTTAATTATTGAGAGACATCGTAATGATTGAAATTTATCTATTTTTCGTGATTTATTGAGTTATTATACGTCAGATTAAAGACTTCAACCGTTACGGTATTAACCCTATCGTGAGTAACAGTGCCTATTACTAACATCAGTGCCGTCGTCTTGATATTGCCGGCGTGTTATCGAACGGGTTAACTACGAGAACGATGCACGGTATGGATCGTTAAATTCCTCGTGACCCTCGCAATAATAAAGCGGAGAAAATAAAAGAAATCATGATTGGCCATGGAATTTAGAAAATTAACCGATAACATTACTAGTCACATTGCTGACACGACAATATAAGTTTAAGTCCTCGCATTATCAATCAGGTTAATTCACAGAAATTCTCAATCAATTCATTTTTTTTTTTTTTTTTTTTAATAAAAGTTTTATTTATCTATAAAGTTGTAAAAAAAACGTCGATGAGTGTGTAAAATGATATACATATATCAACAAATCTCTCCTAAGTGCTTCAGAATAAAATTCATTTATTTCTCTGAACAATTTCTTTAGGCAATCGACTATGAAGTCCACAGACATGACATAATATCAGCGAAGCTGACGACGAACGATATAGTCTTGACAAGCCTTGATTTTGTCGAGCGATTAGACTTTATCAGACCGAAAGCGAGTCATACGCTGCAAGAAAGAACGGAGCACCTGCTGCATTTCGGCGCACTTTTACGAATGCGAATTCTCGACATCTTTGGCAGCCTCCTGTACGTCTATTACGATAATTTCAGCGTCGCGGAAGTGGAGGCGTTGCACAAAGTGTATCAAGAGATTTTCGAGCGACGGTACAATATATTCAGCCTGATTCCCGGCATCCTGAAGAAACAAACTATAAGACCGTCGGAGATCTGCGACGAAATTTATGCTCACGCGAAATCTTGTCTGAGAAACAGCGTGACCGTGTGCAGCAGAATCAAGAAGCACGATCTCTTGGATCTCGACGATCTCGAAACGTCATCCGGTTTGAATGTCACGTTTCTGGTGTATCGTTTGTCGAAACTGTCGAAGCAATACCCCAGAGGATTTTCGCTAGAGGCATTGCTGAGGTTTCTGGAAAAAGAAGTGCTGACGATTACGCCCGGTCTATTATCCGGACTTCTTTATCACGTAAGATACGAGAGCTACGACGATGACGTTCGTCTTGCCGAACGAGAGCTCGTACGGCACTTCCATGAGATGCAAATCACCGAATTAAGTTCGACGATAATCTTGAAACAGTTGACCACAAGAGAATTAAAAAAATTCCACAGTGTGAATTCTCTTTTTCGTTACTACATTAGCATTTATATCGACAATATTTCGGATGACAATTTGAGGAGACATGCATTCCTACTTGTGAAACGTATCGCTGACGATATCGGTACGATCGACGAGAACATCCTGTTGCTCGGCAACGTCTACGAAGATCGTATGATACACGTCAAATATCTCTTCGACCTTGTAGTGCCCGATGACGTTCTTGATAAAGACGTCATCGATGCTAAGAGATACTTGGTGAAAAAATTGGAGAAATTTAACGTAGTGGAGAGATATCTCAGAGTGCATAAATATCAGCAGCTTACACCCGCGCAGCTTGCGTTGGAAATTACCGGACAGCTGAGGGACATCAACTTTGTCAAGGACATCGCGATATCTCTGCACATGCATGCGAAATACTGGCGCAGTAATCACATGATCGAGACTCTCCCCGAACTTCTAGAACTGTTCGACGCCTACGAGAATCTGCGTCACGTGCTGACATATCAGGACATGATGCAGAAAATCGACCAGATCAAAAAAAGTCTGTCGACCATGAAGGACGTTCCCGTCGAGATTCTTTGCAATGCTCCGCGAACTTGTTTGCAAATAGGCCTGCAATCAGTTTTACGTTGCAAATTAGTGAGTTCTGAAATCAAGAATCTTATTAGAGACTTTTTCAAGTTGAGCAACATGTGCGTGGATATAAAATTAGAAGATCGTGTGAAAAACATTCCGCTAACATTGTCAAGAGTGAAAGTAACCACAAAAGTTATGAATGCAACAACAAAGACCCTGCCGATAACCACGACTCCACTTAGTACAAGCAAAACAAAGACAGAAAGTTTTGAAATATCGGAAGAAAGTACGGAAAGAGTTACAACGGTGAGTGAGATTGTTGTAGAACCGAAGACTACTACAGAGTCTGTGAGCATATCAACTCCGATAATTACTACAGAGTTCAAAATGCCAAGGATAACGACAACGATAATGAAGACTGAAACATCAATTGCTACAGAATTACCTACAACAACTACTGAATCACCCATAACTACTACGACAGAATCACTTACAACTACCACCACAGAATCACCTACAATTACTAGCACAGAATCACCTATAACTACTACAACAGAATCACTTACAACTACTACCACAGAATTATTCACAACAACTACTACAGAACCTTCTACAACAATTACCACAGAACCATCTACAACAATTACCACAGAACCATCTACAACAATTACCACAGAATCACCCACAATAACTACCACAGAACTATCTACAACAACTATTACAGTACCAACCACAACTACCACAGAACCATCCACAACAACTACCATAGAACCACAACTCACAACTACTACAGAATCACCTACAACAACTACTACGGAATTACCCACAACAACTACTACGGAATTACCCACAACAACTACTACGGAATTACCCACAACTACTACTACGGAATTACCCACAACTACTACTACGGAATTACCCACAACAACTACTACGGAATTACCCACAACTACTACGGAATCACCTACAACGACAGAATCACTTACAACAGAATCACCTACAACAACAGAATCATCTACAACAACTACTACAAAATTACCTAAAACAACTATTACGATATCGCCCACAACTACTACTACAAAATTACCTATTACGAGTACAACATTGCTCACTACATCACCTGCAACATCTACTACGATATCATTAACCACAGAAGAGATACCAACGATCGACATAGGACTATCACGTTCAAAAGTCGAGTTAAGCATGTCCGAGAGTGTTGAAGAGATCCCTACGACGACTTCTTCGGAAGAGTGTGAGTCCAATGAATGTGAAATACGTTTGAAAAAAATTGTCAAAAATGTGACTACTGCGCCATCAACAAAGAAAGTTTCAATTCCCTTCAAAATTTTCAAAACGTATCATAGACTAACGACAAAGAAAATTATTCCTGAGACAACAACAGCAATGATGGAGTTACACAAAACAACAACAAAAAAAGGTAATTATTAAAAGTTATTTTAATATTTTAAATATTTTAAAAGATAATGTAACGTAAAAAATAACATTAGAAAGTTATTAAAGAAAATAATTAAAAAAGTTATCATTTTTATTTTGCGACATTAAGTAAAAATGACAATTTCTCGCATAAAAATATATTTGTTATTAGATTTATTAAAAATACATCTCAAAACAAACTTCTACGATTTAACAACATGAAACATGTGATACAGAATATGAATGCGCGACGAAATCTTGTTCGGAAGAATGTGAATCCGAGACCGTCGAGTCGGCGACAAGATCCTGCGAAGTCAGTTGTGACTCCGAAGAGGATTGCGACGAGGAGGAGAGTTTCATCGAGAATGTTTCCAAAAAGATGGAAAACCACACGATTGAATGTCATAAACAATGCGAGCAAGAATCCTCGGAGATCTCGTCGGGATGCGAGGACAAAAGTTGCGAATGCGCGTCTACGGATGAAAAGAGCGCCGAGTGCGTGACATTGTGCCGATCGGACAGCTCGTCGTGTGAGGACAACTGCTCGGTGTTGGAAATGCCGACGATCGATGTAAAGTTCAACCACAGGCAACAAAACGCACTTTGCGAAATCCGAGATTTCCATCATCGGCGCCAGAAGAGCCGATTGGCAAAAATGCGGGCGATCAGCGCCGCCACCGCCGCCGTGGCGTCGCACACTGATGTCCTTCGATCGAGGACGTCGCGACGCCGACCGCGAATCATGACCAAAAAGTTGTACAATATGCTGGCCGCCGAGCTACCGCGGTCCAAGGGCAATAAGTCCAGAAAAATAACGGAATACCTGCTGAAACGATCCGGACTGAACAAGATGAAAGGAGACGATCGAAAACATCGCAAGGAACGGGAAGAGATTTACAGGCTGAGAAAGAAGATGGCCAGGAAATTAAAAAACAAGAGATTGAGTGGTGACACGTACGGTCAACTCGAGAGGATACCTCAACAAAATGTGATCTCGAAGCATTAAGAAGCGACACAAGATCGGTATATGTTAGTTTATAGTTAGCTTAAGAGATTACGCGTCCTGGCGAATAATATCGTTTATAACATTATGCCATTACGAACAATCGGTGTGTCAGTATATTATCACTATTTGTCGTGCTGCGTTTATTGAACTTTTCGTACTACTTATCGGATCTGAGACGTCGCGGAACATAACGAGGTCTGAACAATTAATTATGTTCGAGACAAAAGCGTTTATTGAATTCAATTAAATGATTACTCGAGCAGAAGAGTTTAATAGTCGCTTTAATTTAATCTAAAAACTAAAGCCAAAATTACAAAGTATTTCTTCGACGCTTTTTCTAAAAACGTGGTTTTGTTTTTTTTTTTTTTTTTTTTTTTTTTTTTTTTTTTTTTCACAATTTGTAATATTAAATGCGGTCGAGACATCGCTGAAATCGCGTTTTAAATCAATCAGTGAGGATTTCGAATCTCGTAAAAATTCCTCTGGTGTTTGACGCAAAAAATATATAGATTGGAAGGCATGAAAAACAACATAATTTTGTATTAACGATGTGCAATAATCTTCTTTTATCATGAGGCTAATTCAAAATGCTGACCAATACAAACAAATTGACAAAAATTAAAGAAATTACATCTCAGACACTCTATGAAAAAGATGCGTTTGTCTGAATAATTTAAGACTTTGAGATCTTTATTTTTTATCACATCCTTTCGATTCCAAATGCCAAAGAAACATCCGGTGCGTGTGTTTTTGCTTTGTGCCAAAGCAACAACGAAATCCAGCAAGAACGCTATAAACAGATAAGCGAGAAACGGACGATAGAACACAATGAGAAGTAAATTTGACATGGCCAATGCGCCGCAACGCGTAATCTGTCTTATTAAACAGCTCCACTCGTTGAGTGATTACATTTGAATTTACTTTACGCCCGAAATAAGCGCCGTGTCGCGCTATCGGCCAATTAATTCTCCATCCCCAGGACACCTTTATGACCACGGCGAATCTGCTTTATATCGTCATACGCCGACCGCGAAAACGACTCTTTTTCCTTTACGATTTATTAAAATTACACGTGTGCTCGTTTAACGCGATCTCGGAATCGACACGATTCTATCCGGCTATTTGCGAAGAAACTCGGATGCTTTCACCTGTCCGGGCAAAATCCACGGGCGTTTCCACCAAACGCAAATAATTCACCTACGCAAAGTGTGTATGGAGCGCACGTGTGAGAAGACAAATTAATTAAACTCCGTTTGATTCTCGCTAGAGAAATGTAAACAATTTATCGAAAAAAAGATTTTATGTTTTTACGGTGATGAATAATTGCTGGCGATATATTGCCGCTTGAAAAATAAATCTTTGTAGTGTATTTCGAGAATCTTTCTCTCTCTCTCTCTCTTTTTCTCTCTAAGATTGATTAAAAGAGAGAGCGACATGCAAAAATTCGCATTAAAATATGCGCATTCTTCGAAGTTTTTAAAAGATTATTAAAAATTAATAGATACTTTATTTTCCTTGTCAGAAAATATATGATATAAAAAATATTACATTTTACTGGTGCATACGTATAATAACATTGGCTTTCTTCGCCTAATTCTTGATATTAAAAAATAGAGAAAAAATGAATATATATTAGGTGAAGTAAAAAGTTCTGAGCGTTTTCCGCTAGTCGAAATAAAGCAAAAAACGCTCAGAACTTTTTACTTCATATATTGTTAATAATGTATATTGTTTTTACATAGTATATATTGGGAAAATATTGTTATCATATCATACTTTTCCAATTCTTCGCACAACGCTTCACTTTTTTCGGTCACTTCTCGTTGATCTGTAATTCTATAATTGCAAGAGAACGACTGACAAGTATCGACTTATGATTAAACAGCGTGACATTCGAAAGACCTTGTCTCTCGAGAAAATGACACGCGCGCAACGAATAGTCGAGACAAATTATCGATATAATCAGTACACGTGTCAGACTGATATTTGAAATATCGCTCTGCATAGACAACATCCCACGAAACGTGTTTATACGAACATGCAATACACGTGCATTGACTCGCTACGAGTGCTAAATGAATGCAGAAATCAAATAAAAACGAAGAAATTATGTATAAAAGCAAAAGCGATGAACTTATAATCATCAAAGTGCCTTTGTATAAAGAGAGATTGTTAGATTGCGCGAGTATATTAACTTATTTTACTAGTCGCACAAATATACGTGTCACTTCCGGGTTGAAATTGAACGGAAACAATTCGCGTATAATTCACATGGGTTAAAAATTTTCTGTTGAAGAATATTGTAACGTTTTGCGAGAAAAAAAAACTTTACGATACACGTTAAAACCGCAATAGATTGACATCTGCAGTGTCAAATGCTTGGCGATGATAAAGTGTTTGAATGTTTAACCAGTTTTAACTGGTCCGAATTTTAAAACACACAGACTGTGTTCCGCGTTTAGCTCAGGACATGCACAGACCGTCTTTTTACGAATTCGTTTGGCATCATGTGCTCGTCTATAAATCACCGTTTGCGTGCGCGTGCAACACGTCGACGTGACCGTGCGCGACGACGTATTTGCGGTATTCGTTAAACTTTTGCGGTTAACACGCCGCGTTACAGTCAGCTCATGTGACCGACAATTTGTATCGACGTACAAATTGCGATTTGCACAAGCGGCGAGGTAGTACGTCATCGCGAGATTCCAGAAAAGGTAAACGGATGTAGTAATTATTGCCTTACGGGTGCGAGAAATAAATAATTCGT
>QVOB01006662.1:0-11263 GCA_014839585.1 Pseudomyrmex concolor
ATTAAGTAAAAATTCTTTAAAATCTTTAAAGAAAGTAAAAATATATCTTAAAAAATACTTAGAACATTGAAAATCATACGTAATTAATATTTACATATCTAATGATTGTTTCTTCAACAAATTTCCGCACGTGTCCGGTCATTGAAACACTTACCTAGTACTTAGCGAAGTAAGAAATTAAAATTTTACTTTTCTGCAAAGCTTTCCAGACGCGTTGTAAAAACGTGAGAAAATCTCTCCGCGATCGCGGAATTAAAACAATGTCGCGTTATCGCAATTCCGACGCGTGCGTGTTTTGCGGCGACGTGAACGTAATGAAAGCGCGCCTCGCCGAAGTGTTACGCCGACGCGTATGACTCCCGGAGCCATTGCACTCTCTCAACGGGTTCTCGATGGAAACCCACCGCGGAGAGACATCCCGGCTAATTGCGGCATCGCTCACCGAGCCTATATCCTTTCCGCGTATCCGCCGTCCTCATCGTGCCGCGTGCATAGCGAGAGGAAATGGACGTCAGAGAGACACGCGGGAACGGCTGATGCTTCTTCAAACGCGTCCCCGGCTACCGAAGCTCGCCTCGGTATGCGGTTACCGAGAAGCGCGCGTTCTTAATTCGCGATTATCGCTCAATGTTGCGACTCGTCGTCGAAATAATAAACAACGCGCGTACGCGCTGCGCTCTCGGCGAATTTGTTTCCTCCCAAATTATAAAAGTGCAGATTTGCAATCCTCCTCACGTTTTTCACTTACTTTCTGATAATTGCGAATAAAAGGCGCGCGCACCGCAAGACTGCAGTGACTCAATCTATAACGGATTGCGTCTCCGCGTGATTATGTTCCTCGATGTTTCATAATGCGAATTTAGTTAACCGCCACACGATGCAACGTGACGCGAAAACGAGGAGAGGAGAGGAACGGGCGGCAGAAAATGACTTTGCGTATTACCGCAAAATAGGTCTTCTCTTGTGCGTCGCCAAGGATGAATTATCCAGACGAACGCACGCGTAACGTCCGCGGATGCAGAAGCGAACGAACACAGAGGGCGGAGAATTATTTTTGCGCGGATCACTCCGGCAGCAATACGTCGCGCGGTTCTCTTCCGACGGAAGATTAAAAGTTCCGAAAGGCGGTGTCACGCGCTATGATCAACCCCCCGAATTTCCGGGACGGTGCGCCTGGCCGTTCCAATTACTTTTCCGCCCTCTCCAATTCCTCTTTCTTTCCTCGCGGCGGACCGTCTTGCTGCTTCCTTCGTCGCGAACTCACCTCAGCCAGATCCGTAGCGAGAGAAACCCGACCGAAGAATCCTCCTGACGTCTTCCTCCGCGGGGTGTAATAAAAAGAAACCACCCACTGCGCGCACGGGTTATATACATACATGTATATATAGTACATGTATATACCGAGAACAAAATGCGCGCGAGTGAAATACCGTTGCACGCGAATGTGTGTGTGTATGTTACACGTACGTGCGGGAGAGTATCGCGAAGATTGCTGCCGGGAACCACCCTCCGACAAGTAACGAAATTAAATTCAAATATAATCAAATAAAATTTAAAATTTAAATCCTCCTCGCTCGCTTGCGCTCGCGCGACGTTGCACGCGCTTGGATACATATATATCTCTTTCTGCTCCACGGGAGAAATTTACTGGCTGCCACACCGTGTCCCGTATTCCTTCTTTTGTCTCTTTCTTTCTCTCCCTCTCTCTCGCTGGTAAGCACGGTTTCCTCCCCTACGAAGGATCACCCCCTTCCCCGAGTTCGAACTGGGATTTAACGGGTCAAACCGGGAGCGATCCGCGAGGAAACGACGACGAGGAAGGGTGGCTTGATTGAGAACACCAGTTTGTTTGTTCGGTGTCGACACCAATGTTTTTCGCGACGTCGTGATCGCGGATCAAAAGAAGACGCGCATTATTCACACGCCGCTCGTCGAGATCTTTGTGGAAATGTTTTTTTTTTTCAAAAGTCTACAAGAATTTAATATCGGCAATCGTTCTATTGTAATTATGAAATAATTACAATAAATCACAATCGTTTTGCGACGGTTTAATTCTTTTTTGTTTTTGATTATTTAATTTGTTTTCTCTTTTAACAATATAAGAGTAAAAAATCTGAGCTTTTTTTATAAAAAGATGACGTTGTTCTTAATTAAGTCGTTTCCGTTAATTGTTAAATAATTCGTGTCTTACGCTTCTCCCCAAACGATTTTCCTCCCGCAAAGGAAAAAGAAGAGAAGGATGTGGATGCGATAGATTTTCTAAGCTCGACGCGAGGCAAGCGAGTCAATTAGTCGCGCTCGTCGTTTGGAGTGTCCGATCGATCGAAAGATTCTCATCTAGGATGCGCCTCGTGCCTCTACATGTCCGCCCCTGGTGGTGACGACTATTCCGCTACGGGGTAGCTCGGCTGTGTATACCGTCGCCGCGCCGCGTCGTTAGTTGGGGGAGGGTGTCATTCTGTGTCAACCACAGCGCCCTCTGACGATGACACCGCGGAACGCGAAAGGGGATGAAACTGGCTGCGTATAACTCGAGCTAGCCTCGGCAAGTGAGCTAGTTGCGGGGTTTACTTTGCCCGTACACTCCTCCGCTCTCCTTTATATATCGCGTGCGGATATATGTGTGTGTGTGTGTGTGCGGAGCCTCACGTCGTTAGTAGTTACGCGCACACACACACACACGCTCGCGCTCGGATGTGAGAGACGCACGTAAAGCCTCCACCCTGCCGGCTCAAAGCGAGGGGGTTGGCTGGTCTTATTTGGAGACAAAGTGGATCGGATTAGAGATACAGATTTCAATTTGTTTGCCCCTTTCGACCCGCGCGCGCAGACACACCCTCCCTCTCCCAGAAGCGAAAAGTTATCGAGTAGACTCTACCCCCCCCCCCCCCTCCGCAGAGCGAACGGACATTTGTCGTCGGTTAAGTCACTTTGCTCCGATGTAAACGATCGCGACAAACGCGACGGTAACGTTATCCTTCCACCTCCAGAAAATGTTTTTTTTCTTCTTCGCCACAGGCGAAAACGTGTACGACTGTGTTGTTCTGTTTGTGTACAATTAATTTGCGGTTTATCACTGACAATGCGATGCCTTTGCGAAATATTATAATTAAGTAAAAAAATAAACAAGTTTACACAAGCGAATGTAAGATCACCAACATTTGGATGTGTCTCTGAAGAGATGTTGACTTTTTCCCCAAGACTCAAGTGTCAATTTCGTGTGGGTCTCTCTCGCCATTTTTTTTATCTAACCTAACCCTACGATAAGAGGGAGAGAGGGAGGAAGAGGGATTACACACACCTCTGGCGAAAGCGTGGTCGGAAGTTAGATCTCTCCGCAGTTTGCGCCATTTCCTTTGAACTCTTTTTTCGGCAACGCAAGAGCTAATTAATTTCTTTCTCTTCAACCCCGCAGCTTCATCCACGGTATATGACCCTGCGCGACTCTCCGCGTGCCCTCTCTCTCTCTCTCTTTCTTTCTCTCTCTATGTTATTTATTTTTTCCGGAAGCGTAGATAGATGAAAGAGATGAAGCTCAAAGACAAAAAGAGGGATGCGATTGGTACGGAAGACGATGTTAAAAAAAAAAAAAATTCCGCGTTAAACAGAATTTGTGCAAAAACCGTGAGATAGTTAAAATCTACGTCGCGCAATAAGAAACCGAGGATATATATTTCATGCGACGCGCGTAAATTTTCCTCGCCGGGTGTTAATTAATCCCAGCAACATCGTAAAAGTCAGTATTACACGAAGTCAATATTCCGCACGTCTTAAATCCGCGCGGCGCGATTCTATTAAAGATACAAAACGAGCAAGCGCAAACACACGTATAAAACGATGTGTGTCTTATCGCGTTTATATATAACAACGCGAAAAATGGATAGCGTACACGAGTTTGTATATCTCATTTTTCGCACGGCGTAACTTCATTACGTGCACGCGGTGGGTCTCGCAATTAAAGTAACTCGAAACTAATTGCGAGCGCCGCGGCGAAAGAAATCGTCGAACGTGTGCGGCGAGCGGGGCTGCCACTTCCTCCGGCCCCCCGCGCGCGCTTATCGGCGCGCACTTTTACAAAGAGTTTACGTTGGCGAAACGCGTTGGTTAGTTTCCGCGCGCGGGAACAATTTTACACAACGTACGCTAGATGGGTGCAACAAATGCATTACATCTGATATATCACACAGTCGCGATTTCCAGCCCAGAGGCCCGCACGGGCCCTCGCCAAACCGACGTTGCGCGCAATCGCAAATGGAAATTCGTGACGAGCTCCTCGGGCGCGCGGCACGAGTCGCAATTATCGGCGAGAAACACGAAGTGGATAATTGGAACGCTCGCTAATTAGAATCCCCGCTATACGACCACCTGTGCAATAATGGGGGCTTTGATACAAAACCGTGTGCTCGGGGGAAATGACAATCGTTCGTCGACGTCGAGCCAAGTTCTTCCGCGCGTTCGAAATCTTCGCGATAATTTGGTTTTCATCCTCATTACGCGTCGACTGTGTTGCGTTTCGCACGGGGAAAAAAAAAAGGATTACACCGAATTGTTTATCAGAAGCATTTGTTTCGTCTGATTACAGCCGGTACCGAAGATCCAGCGGTTATTATACAGCGTGCAGTTGCAATTGTTATAATTACGAAAACAATTAATTGTACTGCAAAAAACATAGAATAATACAACAGTTTCTCGGATCTGTTCAGCGTATCGCTAGTTGTATCTGATTCTAATGGGTGTGTGTTGTTTGAGATGTAAATTTTGTGAACCACACACAGTTCGAGCACTTGCCGACGGAAAGACAAGCTCTCGCGTACAGAAGAAGCGACGTATCTCTTTTTTCATTCGTACAAATCTCGCTGTAAATTCAAGGACTGTTAGATCTTTCAACCAGTTTATATAACACATTCAATGAGATGTATCGAAATCCTTTGAAAGTAACAACTCGAGACTGATAAATATTAAAATAAAGCGCTAAAAACAACGCACAAAATTATCATCACCAACGTTAAATTATTTTTCTGAATTTGTCCGCGAATTCGTAAACCGCTCTACGTGACTTTTCTCTGAATCAGAGAAACGATCGGAACGCGAAAAAATAAAACTATCACTAAATCGAGCGGTAGCCAAAGAGAGAGAATCGCGAGTCGAATTTCAAAGCTACCGGCAACTTACCGATCCAGCGTGCAGAGGGCTCCAGCTCTCATCTGGCGGTCGTAAGACATCAAAAAAATCTCACGGAGGCTGGCTCGCACGGTAGACGAAAGAGAGAGAGAGAGAGAGAGAGAGAGAGAGAGCGAGAAAGAGAGAAGGAACCCATAAGAGTCCAGCGAGAGCGAGTGAGAGATGGACGAGGGAAAGGAACACTCGAGGGAGAAGAGGAATCGGGCTGGTGTGCAGAGGTGTGGCTATGAGAGCGTATCAGAGTGGTTCTTCTGGTTTCTGGTTGGCTCCAGACCGACGGGAGGCCTAACCGGCACTGGAAACCGGACTCGGTCGTCGAGTTTCTTTCAGGACTTTTTGCCGTGGCGCGTCTCATGGCCAGTCGTAGGTGTCAGAATGCGCCTCGCTCGCCTCGGCGCATGAGAGACCGTCGAAAGGGTTGCTGGAGACAGCGAGAGAGGCAGAGAGAGAGGGAGAAGAAATACACACACACGGGGTTTATAGGGGGCCGAGGGAAGAGAGTTACCGTAGAATTACTCGGCTATTGAGATCGGCAGATAGTCCCGAAGAGAAATCATAGCGGCCACCCACGTCTCCGATTATGGTTTACCGTGCGCGCTTTTCGTGCGCTCGGCCATCGATTCGCAAGATGTATTTATACAAACGCCGCCCGCCGAAATCGTCGTGGCGCGGAGGAAACACGGGAAGCACACGGGATTAATTGCGGGGGACTGTTGCGGGGGCCAAAGGCGTTTTTCTGTATTTCTCTGCCTACCGCCGAGTCACGTTTTTGATTGGCACTCGCAATCAGCGATTGACTTTGACGCCAAACAGTTTACATTCGCCTTTGCAGTAAATTTGAGAATGTATGTGTGTGTGTGCAAAAATTTTTTGACAGAGCGGAGGAGCTCGATTGGAAAAAAAAAAAAAATTCAATTTTGATAAAAGTCGCGTTATTTCTCTTGATAAATGCAGCGAGCGCAAGAGCAAACGACGTGGTTTTTATATTACGTTAGATGTGCAATGAATAACACATCGTTTTTAGATGATATGTACAGTATAGTAAATATAAAATATACGCGGAGAGATACGTGACAACTTCGTGATAATAAAATTAATTCCGTCGTATTTAATCTTTGTGAATATTTAATTACTATCAGGAAATATATACACACACACATATACTCACGTATTGATAATACTAAATTACGCATATCACGCGTTAAACTTATCGATACATAGTGCGTTTTCAGTTTCATTAAATGTCCGCATAATGAGATATTACACACATAATAACGTATTTGGCGCGCGAGCGCCAGAGAATAAATATAAAATTCTCTCATTAAAATCACGACATAGATACATATATATATATATATATACATATATATATTAATTTTATTACTTCAACGCTTGATTGTATGAAAATCCGGCGTTAATGGCCATTAAATAATGAATTACATATCTCACGGCGGTTTCTCACTTGGCGTACACTCGTACATGTGTGTTTACTTCGCAAAAGCCTCCAATTACAGGTATCGCCGATCTCTCGGAGAAGTCAGTCCGTGTCGACGACTCGTTTATGTCCTTCCCTCTCACCTCCCTTTATATGTTGCGAAAGACTGTGTTAACCGCGACGTCAATTATCTCTGAAATGCCCCACATTCACTCCTAAATACTTACGTCCGACTTGACGCGAGACGCGTTGGAATTTATTAAGTATCGACCACCGCTCGCGGCGGATACCACTTCGCGGATATATAAGGGGAATTTCCCTCCCCCACCTTTTCTCGTTGGACTGACAGCTCACCTACCGAGATGATGGTAACTATAAGCGAGATTATAGTAATTCAACGGAAATTCACAGTTTCTACCATGAATTTCTCTCTCTCTCTCTCTCTCTCTCACGGAATACACGTTAAATCTATTCTCGCTCATATCCACAAGATTCTCGCATGTCTCTATTTCCTCTCTTTAATTTTCAATGATTAAGCTCGTAATTATCCCATCAGTTTTCGTCGAGGATAATTAATTGACAAATTAATAATTAATTAACACAGGACAGAGGGAAGAAGAATCGAATAAACAAAACTTTCAACAAACTCAGAAACCTCGTGGTATATCCTCCAATACACATGATAATTGTACGTACGAGTTCGCCGCGGCACAAAAATAGGAACGTGAAAAGAACTACGTGGCTTGGGAGAATAAGAAAATCACAGCTGTTTCGCCCGGAGGTTTTTTTTCTGACAGGTCGCATCGCGCCGAGATTGATTTGAGAAAAAGGGTTAACGTGCTCGCGGCGGGCGTTTACCGCCGATCGAAGTAAGGCTCTAACTTCGCGGTAGCCGGGAGAAAAGCGTTTGACCATCAACGAATTCAATCGATCCTCCGCCGCATGAACACGGAAGCGTGAGTTGTGCGCGCTTCGTCCCCGTTGCTGCCGCTTCGCAGGATGGAACATTATTTATTAGCCCCTGTCGCAGAAGAGAGGGAGAGTAGGTGGGTGGTATACGTCCGGTGCGCACGGCAAATACGCCGCCACTAACTTTTTCCTCGCCACCAACCACTCCGCGAATTCCCTGCTCCGTCATAAACGAGATTTTTCCCCGTGTGTGCACTTACCACCCTCACGCACACGCACGCACTCATATTACACTATGAGACGAATAAGGTTTCGACTTGCAGCCCGATTTTGAATCCTACGGTTAGAATGGTTGATTTGCGCAGGTATGGAAGTTGTTTTTCTCTTTTTCCTCCTCTTCCCCAATGTTTTGAATCGCGTATACTCAACAGTCTCAAGTTTTACGCGGGTATCACTGTTTTGAAGAACGTGGAAAGGAAATGAACAGAGACGTACGGAGTGAATTTGATAAGGAAGAGACTGGCGAAGTATATATCGAGCGTGTTTTATCGATCAATAACCGTTTAATGATCGCCGTAATACACATACGTACACGCAAAGTGATCGTAGAACGTTATATTGCGCAATTTCTGTCCACCTTGCGCGTGTTAACATCGATGCGACTCTAAAGTTCAATCGGCACGACTGCAAGTTTGTCCGACGCGAACGTGCAGAGAGATAAATCATAACACGCCCGGACAATAATTCTTAATTGTTTCGAGTTCTCCGTGACGAGGTTCGAAAAAATGAACTTACCGAGGTTCGTATCGATTGCTTGTATTCTCTCGGTGCACTCCGTATATAACCGAAAGAGTTGAGAAACACGATGTGTGTTCGTGTACAAACGGACAAGGGCACATTAACGGGCTTTGCAACAACAACCGCGAACAAAACAAGAGAGACAGAGAACGTTTCACGATCTTTCTCGTTCTTTACTACGTGAATAAATAAAGTCGCAATAACGAATCTCGTGACGTGCAAAGGTGAGGATCGTTTCACGCTAAGTGCGCACTGCATATCTCTCTCTCTCTCTCTCTCTCTCTCTCTTTCTCTTGGTAAACGTGAGTTAAAGTTATTACCCGAAGCCACCTGGAGCGGACGGTATATATTCTCTCTCTCGACGAGCGAAACGATATTACCCGATCGAGCGGCGAATTTACTTAGTGCTTCAACACCGAATTCGGACGCGCGGTAAGTCGGACTTCGTATTTCAAAATGGCAATAAGCGTAAATTACGCACTCGCGCGAGCGCGCGAGTTATACTAGTCGCGTTAATCGAACACACGAAGGCTCGCCTTCGAAGCGAAGGCACACAACATAACTCGCGTTACGGAGGAATTATCGTACGAAGAATTGTATTATTATTATCTCGAGAAACTTTTTTCATTAAACTATTAAATTAAACTAACGTGAGAGAAATAATAAGGTAAGAGTCGTGTAAAATATTTTTTAAAAATTAACGCATATTATATTTTGAATTAAATTCAATTTCAAAATTCCATATTGGATGGGGTTTGCGTTTCGCATGTAGAAACAAACTCTTGTAATTTCTGTTTTGTTTCATTAATTTGTTTTCAATTTTAATTAACTTATAAATTTAAAAAAAAGATACATTTAAACTTTGACGCAGGTTTCGATCAGCTTGACACCGGAAACCAAGCGCGGCCGTACGAACGACCGAGAGTCGGCCATTAGCTTTTGCGCGCCGATCCACTTCGTGCGTGCGTCTACGTGCGTTTACCTCACATTGTATCCTTGTCGTCTTGTTGCCGGCCGTGTGTAACGAAAAAATAAGCCCGTCGCGATGCGAGAAAGATCGAGAGAAAAAAAAGAGAGAAGTTACGTGGCCGTCTCGAGGGTGGGCAGATTGAAGAGAAAAGCACACGGCAACCACATTACGGTGTTACGTTGTCACAATGCCCGGTAGCCGTGAAGGCGAACCCAGCCTACGCGATCGAGGGAGACACAGGACTGTAAATCGCGACGACACTCAAGTGGCAAGTATTACATTCGCGTACGTTGGCGTATAAGTAGACGGAAACTTTTACTCTGCGCGAAACTTTTTCTTCGCGTCGGTTTTACACCACAAACAAAAAAAAAGTTTCATACGTCGTAAAACAGACCGTGCGTACGATGAAGACCGTGAGATTTTTAGTAAAAGCGGATTGATTGTGAAATAATAATTAAGGACAAAGTCGTTATAAAATTTTGAAGAGGCTTTTCACAGTCTCGCTCGAATTGAAAGAAAATCGCGTCGTTTTTATCCATCGAATTGTGTAATCGCGATCGATCTTAGCTTCCGCTACCCGTCATTGAAAGAGGAAGTGTGGTCAGTCGCCACTGACAGAGAGGAGAAGTATTCGTTATAGTTTATAATAAGCCTGCGTAATCGCGCACGCGGTCGTGACGGCATGTCAGTAACCGAACGAAAAAAGAGAGAGAGAGAGAGAAAGAAAAAAAAGAAAGAGAGAGGAGGAACGAGAGAGCCGGGGTGCCAGGATGTTCTTGCCAATGGATAGTCGCACGGTTGTTTGGTGGTCGCGCGACGCGCGTTGCATCGCGCTGCGTTTGCTAGCGGTCGGGGGCCCGGTCATTCGTTCGTTTCGTTCATTCGGTCACGCGAGCTCGTCTGTTTTTTTCTCTCTCTCTCTCTCTCTCTTTTTTTCTCTCGCGGGTCTCGCACGGCTGCCCCCAAATTGCCCGAAATTATTGGCTTCTTTTGTTTTCCCGTCATACGCCGCATGGCTCGCTCGCTCACCGCCGCCGTTCCATATCATTTCTACCTGTCCCCATGACGCTACCGCTCCCACATGCGTACTCGTTTGTCGCTTTTCCTCCTCCACTTCTCTCGTTCATGCAGCCGAGAGGGACGAACCCGTGAACGCCCCCGCCGACTTCTGTCGCGCGCGATGCGTGTCTTTTTAGCGGTTTTTCATTGCCGAGAGAAGAAGAAAAAGAAGAAGAAAAACGCGCGCCGTACGCTCGAGTTCAATATCCGTCACACTCCGCGCTCGTTTCCACGCTTTTGTAGCCGCTGGTTTTTCCCCGCTCGATACTGTTATTAACCGTCCCTGATATCGGATGGAGTAGCAAGGGTGACGAGTGCATGACGCTCGGCTTCCGGTGCGACGGATCTCGTAATCGCGGAGTGCAATATGTGTCGCGGCGAGAGAATGTAAAGAGAATTATATTAAAATTCGTATAGGAAGAAATAAGTTATTTAATTAGGTATATAAATTTTCTCTAAAAGCAAAAGTATAATATGTGTATGATAAGATATGGATTTTTGAAAATATTTAAGCGATTATTATTTCCGGTCGTTTGGCAGCTCGATTTCTTGGGAAAATATTTTCTCTACGCACGTTTGCCAGTTAAAATCGACGAACGTCGCGCGACTCTCATCTCCGTAAAATAAAAGAAAATTGCGGAGGCGCAGGTAGGAGTTTCTTGGCCCGAGGCACTCATTATTACATCCATTGTCGTCGTTAACGTGCGGCATTGTGCCGCAAATGGCCTGTGAATATTACGTTCTTTCCGCGCCGGTTACGTTCTTTCTTCCCGTGCTGCTTCGATTCTGAGGCAGGTTTATGAGAGGGTAAGTAACGATCGAGTCGTGGAATTCCGGACGAGTATTGAAAGTTTTCGGGATTTACGCGCTTCCGACTTCCGAGGTAGGAAGGAAGAGAGAGAGGGAGAAGA
>QVOB01006667.1:0-25232 GCA_014839585.1 Pseudomyrmex concolor
TTGGATTTAACAAGATTTGTTAAATCTAAAGAAACCGTTCTCTTAGATTTAACAAATTTTGTTAAATCCAAAGAAATTATTTCATTGGAGTAATTTCGTTGGAAATTTGTTAAATCTAAAGAAACTGTTCTTTCTGTGTAGAAGGGAAAAAACGGTAGCGTGCGCGGGCTCGATTTCCCATCACTGGTCCGAAACAGTAAGAGTTGGTAGCTGGAGCCGGCATTCTGTGCGTCTTTCCCCTAGTGCCCATTGCATCCCTCAGTGCTAAGCTCCGAGAGGCCAGGGCACACTGGGTGAACACCTCCTACGTCTTTTTCTTGGTTCACGCGGCCGGTGTCGATGCGGGCATGCGCTTCTTTCCCCTCGCACCGGAGACGACATTTTGCGTGTGTTTATACTCGATGGCAGTTCGAGTTGAATCAAATTGATTTCGGGACGTGAATTCTGTTCGTCCTTTGATGAACCCATATGCATTAATAATATTTTAACACATGTAAAACTCTTTTCTCGTGCTTACACTATATTTTTTTTTTCATAATCATTTTTATATATATATACGTAGAAAAAATCTTTTTTCCCACGAGAAAATATTTGAAAAATCGTCTTTAGTTGCAAGTTATAAGATTCAACATTATTCTTTCAATGACTAAAGAGAAAAATACTGTTATGTCATAACCATCTCTCGTATTTGTTCAAACATATTACGTATAAGAATGAAGTCTGAAGTATAAAAAAAAGTGAGCTTCTACGAGCTTCACAATATTACGGATTCTATTCTCTATAGACATTTTTATAGTTTTAATGAGAAGTAAAAGGCAAAGCTATAAGACCTCAAATGCGGCGGTACATTCTCCAAGGAATAACGCAACAAAGACCAGATATGCAAGCCCGAAGGTACGTAGTTTTCCAACAGAAGTATCGAGAAATTGTTGCTTATGTATTATATCTGTTACATAGCGTGTAGGTAACGTATAAAGAGGTAACTAAAGTGGTTCTGTATCTCTTTTCCTTCCTCTCTCTTTCTCTCTTTTTTTTCTCTCTGTTTCTTCTCTCTCATTGATAGTATTTCAAAGAAATTTTCCCGGCGACGGAATTCCATCGACATATACGCGGTATTAATAGTACATCTTTGCGCGACCCGCCAATAAGTTGCATTTCCCGGGAGAATATGTAACGCCGCTATAAATACCTATAAGTACTATACGATATTCAGCGAGATCAACTATCGGCGGAAGACGCTCTCACGACCGTCTATTATAGAAAAATACTAAAGGGATTGTAAATATAGCGATAGACTTTACGGGTGCTCGATCGGCACGTCACGGCATAATCCAGGCTTCAGTGGAAAAAGTATAACTGTAGTATGATCTCGAAGAGAGAAAACAAAGTTAGAAAACAAAGTATTTCAGAAAGTATCTAAGCAAATAAGAAAATAATTCAAATTTTGTGTGATGACGACCGACTATTAAAACAATTTCCTGAGTTTCATTACCTTTCGACAACATATTTTTGTTAAAGAATCTTAATTTTTTTTCCGATAAAAATATATTTATTCTGCAAAAAAACATGTCAAGCTTGTTCAATATTTTTTTTTACGTGTAAAAAAATTTAATTAATATTCGTTAACGAAGATGTAAATCAATCAGCAATAGTTGCGTTGAACAAACCGACAGAGTGATTTGCAGTAAATTTGACAAAAGTTGCCAGGGTATTGATATCCGTTTACCGCCGCTATCGGTTCGCCAAATATCGGCGCGTCCGGCCCTCCAACCTACTTTCCGGATGACCCACATACAGATTGCAAAGCCACGGTTTCAAAAATTCCATAAGTTTATCCTTCTTTTTATCCTCGATTTGCCGAGGATGCCATGTAATCCTGGCAGAAAACAGGACATATACTGCGTAATGATGAGGACCGTGTTTGCTCATCTTTTTCCATTTTCTCGCAAAAGCGTGCTATTTCGTCGAATAACGGAACGATACGTTAAATATAACATGCTACGAACAATCCTGAAAAATTATCGAGTTTTGCAAACGGTTTTCTTTTTTCTGCCATCAAAACGTAGAACATATTTTATCTTCTTTTATAACGTCCGCATTATTACGTTAAAATTACATTTGCATGTGAAATAATTTTTATAAAATCTGTGAACTTAAAATTGATAATCAACATGTAATCAAAATTTCTTTTATGCTGTAGGTCCTAAGCAAATCCGATTTATTTTCATATTATATATTTGTAATTCGACGTATCATTTTTCTTCCTAATAGAGGTGTACAGATTTACGTAGGTATAACTTTTTCTTTTGTCTACAACGTGGACGGGTGCTAAAAGGAGGAGACGAGAATGTCGCCGGCGAAGAAGAAATGTCACGGAGCGAAGTTTATATCTCGTGGGTGGTACAATTATGCGTCTTAAGAAGAATAAACGTGGCAATTCAGACGACCGCACGAAATATACGTACGTTGAGTTGCGACAAGAGGTTAGCGATGTTTTACAAGCGCGATGTTACGATCGCGTGTGAGCCGAGCGAACCTTTAGCTCTCCGAGCAGTAAAACCGTTTATGCGAATTTATATACGGCTTCGTATTCCTCCGCAAGGAAACGGAACCGCGTTCCCGCGAAGAAAAACCGGATACTACGCCGGAGGCGAAGAGATGACGAAGAAATATTTTATAGAGAAGCTTTAAACGGTCTGCGTGGATAATAAGTGACTATGATGTCGGATCTATCGCGGCTTAGCGGGACACGCAGGCGTGTCCAAACCCTCTTCCGTCTTTTACGAGACAACTTGCCGTGACGTAAGAGGATCTGCCTCGCAGCGCAATCGTGATTCTTGAAATTGAAAATCTATCAAAAGTCGAGGAAAGCTAACTTTCCAACAAAATCCCGCGAACGGTGCCGAGGACAAAATGTTATTGGAAGTGTCGAAAATATATAAGAAATTTCCCGCCGCCGTCGTCATGCAACAACGGACCGTAAAGTTAAATTCGATCTGTTCAATGAGACGCGCGTATCCGAAAGAGAGATCACGTATGTATATACACATATCTCAAAGTATCGTTCATTCGAGATAATCTCGCAAACCAATTTCTTCAAAATGGCGCTTCATGCGTTAAAACGGGGGCGCGGATATAACACCGTATTCCTGTGCGTAAATAACAAATGTCTGCCAGACGGAAACTCGTCACTCGCGAAAGCGTCTCGAAACAGGATTCACGAGAGAGTTCACTTTAATCTGTTATCTGCGTTCTCTTAGCGCGCGACGCAAGTGATTTCAGCTTTCTTGCTAACATCCTGCACTTTACCGAATACTAGTGTGTGCGTGTGTGTGTGTGTATGTTGAAATTCTTTTTGAATGATCTCTAACTGTGTTAAACGCTTCCGGAAATGAACGTTTCGGATCGTGTATTGGGAGAAAATAATGGGAAACGACAGAGTCACAAAGCAAACCGAACAACAGATATTGTCGTCATAAAATTTACTGTGAGATTACGCAAGCAGACATCAAGATTTTTTGTTTTTTTATCTAAATTTCTTTTTTTTTTTTTAATTTTTATCGACACGAGAAATTTTCATTCAAAACATCGCTGAAAAAAGTTAAAATCTCTGGATATAAATTTTACTAAATTTACGCAAATGGAAGAAAGATGAAAGGAGTTCATCCCTCCAACAGTGACAAAACTTGTTTACAGCGCGTTTTGGCACCCCGCGGTATCGAACGTTTGTAACCGCGCTGTGTAGAAATGTCCGTAAGCAAGATAAAGAAACACACGAGAAGAGACGACGATCGGAATGAGCGTGGAGGGATGAGACGGTGTGGAAGCGGCGTTAACTTCTAACTGCAGCTAACCTGCTGGCCGCTCGTGGCCAACGAGATTTATATGTTTACGCGCTCCCGTAACAACTTTCTATTTTCTCGGAGAGTCGCAACTCTCTCATTTTATTTCAGCTTCCGACTCGCCGCCGGCCCGTAGGGGGTGCGCGCGCGGCGCTCATTCTTGCCGCCGATGGTGAGGAACGAGTCGGCTTCGCTTGGCGCTTAGCCAGGACAACTCGCCGGTTGAAACTGTTTTCGACAAAAGGGACTTAAACGATGCTTTTCTGTTCCTACTCGCGTATTGGCGTAACTGTGGCCAGCGCCAGTCGGAACGTTCAAGAATGTTCTACCCTCCGTAAGCCTCTGGCGCAGATTTACAGTCACCCTCGGCGAACGTTACCACTCGGAAAAAAAACTGCGCTTTGATTTGCGGTTTTGATTTTTCAGAAATGTCTAGCTATTATCTCTCGTGCAGAATTCTTTCTCGTGAACGAGAATATTGAGTTTACAAAAAAAAAAAAAAAAAAAAAAAAAAATCTTGAAACTGAGAAAAACGGAAGATATCACAGTCGTGGGAATAACACGGTCGGATCCGCGGTGCGAATCGGACTGATTCTTCCGGCGGCAGCGTATACCTAAAGGGACGCGTATATATTTCGTCCGCGTAGCACCGGGACAAATCCACTATAAGCGTATCGCCTTGAGAGCGCGCAGTATCCAGAATTTCAAGGTGGAAGCGAGATCCCGACCGTCTCGGTAAATCGGACGACTGTCCGCCGCAACGCCCACCCATCGTTTAACTAGTCTACACTTGCGGCCAATTTCACCGAGAATTCGCGAGCTTCGACTCAGAGCTTGCCAATACGGCGAATTAAACCTTAGTCACTCGAATTCAATGCAAACCGCGCCGGATACTACTCCGTAGCCCTTCTGGCAAATCCAAATGCGATACGACGTTCGCTGATCGACTTCAAGTGGTGCCGTTTGAATATTGGCACGATTGCTTCATTTTCTATTATGGTAACAGTCAACAATTAATTGGACGGAATCGTGAATTAGACTAAATAATTTTATATGAAATAATTTCGAAGAAGTTTCATTCAAAAAAAATAAAATTATTCTTCACGCTTGCGTGTCAATACAACTGTTACTTTTTGGAGAATATTAGATTATAGTTTTGATAAAGTGTTAAAATGCGTTCAAAGCGAAAAAAGAGATACAAGAAAAGTGCAGATCAGATTCATGTCTTAAGCCGCTGTCAAATGTGTGTATTAGTTCGAAGTTACATTCGACATAAAATCGATAACGCGCGAATCGTGTTTATGTCTAGTCTGTGTGTCGAAATAAATAAGCACCGATAAACAAGTTTTTTCTTGCTCTTTTTCTTTCATTTTTGTTCTTGCTGAGCGGTGCTTGTTGTGCAGTCAACTATTGAGAAAATAATGCTAAGAATAATGACCGCGTGTACATGCCAGCTACGCGATACGAAGAACGCAAAGTGAGAGTGTATAACATGATGAGTAGCGAGTTCGTGCACCGAAGAGTGGAGAGAAAAGAAACGGCGACAATAGGTAGAGGAAGATAAAGTGGCGCTATTGAGAGGATGTACCGGAGAGCGACACGATCGTAATACTCGGCGAGGAAACGACAACGGAAAGAACGATGCTCTTTAAAATGAGAACAATAAGAAACTCGGCGCACGCGGGACGCGATTTTAAAAAAGTCTATGCCGCGCATATTGCGCGGAAATTCTTTCATGCACGTTTCCATATTTAGTGTATGCGCTAATCTCGCGCAGGCAACAAAATTGGACAACGTCGGCTATAAAACTAGCGAGTCCGACCAACGTACACAGGCAGACATACATACACGTACATGCACATAAAGAATATAAATGAAAAGAAAAAAAATCACTCTTTCTTGAAAGCTGTTTAAAATTTTGTCGGGTTTTTTTTTTTTGGTAAAAATTAAAGTAGTGCGAAATTGAATGAGTGAAAACTATTATATATATGTGCGAAAGATGATTTCTATGACGTGAGAGTTTCAAAAGTAACGCAAATAATAAATAACTAAAGCTAATCATTCTGTCGGAGTATTTCACGTGTATAATGAATTATTTTGCAAAAGCAAGTCGCGAATGAAAGAGTCGCGCACATTTCCAGAAATGACGTGCGTGGTTGGCGACGTTGGTAAAACTTCGGCTTTTCCGAGTTGAAACTGCTACCGCGCGAACATAAGCGCCATTATTCTCACTAAATGACCAAGTATTATTTTACAGTTGGTTATACTTGTACGCGAGACACGCTATCGCAATGTAATATTTCGTAATCGCAATTACGACGACACGTTGCCACTTTAAAGCTATCTCGCGATCTCATATAATTAACACCTTAGCAGTTCAATTGACCTGCATAACGCGTTCGTTTGAAGTATATCCAACGGATCATGTCTCCGGTTAATTGGCGGCACTTCGTATAGCCAGCATGAGTATTAACGTGAACCTATGATGTAATAACGCGGTAATCCCTAGTTACTTGAGTAATTGATCTCCCGCTCTATAACTTACCATACGATCTACAATGCCGTGAAATTTATATTATGCGGAGAATAAGATTATAAAAATAATAAGACAAACTGTAACTTAACAACATCTTTTATCTAAATCGTGTAATTGGATGTTGTATTTAATTTGATTTGTTTGTTCTTAAGTTCTAAAACAAAATTTATGCTATTTTTCAGATTAAAAACTTGAGATAAATATTAGTATTGATTGGATCATTCGCGTGCAAGTTGCGCTGATATATTGCTGATCGCGATGATCATTTCGACTTGAAAAAAGAAACATTTGTTTGTTGTGTTTGCGAGCGTTTGCAATTGCCGAGTAATTTCGCTCTCATCGCGCATCCATTTCACTCTTGTGCCGCTATGAATCTCTCCGCGTCTCGTAATACTAGTATTAAGTAATGGCGTTGAGTGCCATCTCCGCCAGACGGCGCATTAATTCAATTTTGCTTACGTAAGGTAGGACCGAAGACACTAATTGCGATTTTTAATTAAGGCACTGATTCAATTACGTTCCTTTATCCGCTCTAATTATTAATGTCGTTGAAAGAAGATGAGGGGAAAGCAAAGTGGGAGGCGAATTGTAGTTGTTCGAATGGGATTTGACGAATGACCCGTGATTTTGAGAATTGACCTTGCCAAACGCGACCGCTCTCTTGCCAAGAAAACCAAGACTACAGCTCGTACAACAACGGTTCTGTCGATGCGCATTTACTTAATCGATTATAGTTTCCTTATTTTATTCGAGACTGTTGTCCGTGACGTCTGCGACTGATAAGCAGCAAGAGAACGAAATATATATCCTTGAAATATTAAATTACAGATTACAGATTTAATTACAGATTTTGATTAGAAAAGAAAGTGTGTCAAGAAAGAAGAACTTTTAAGATTTTAGATAAAAAACTTCTAAAAAAATTATAAATTATTAAAGTTTTGCTACGAGAATTTTATGAGTTCGAAGCTCGACAGTCGTCATTACAAGAAATTTAAAAGTCCACGGAGAAGTCGATCAAATAATATCTATATCTACAGAAACTTGTACAGTGTAAAACCGATGTAAAATGTTCGAAGAAACTTGTGAAAATTATCAAATTTAACTTTCGCTTTAAGAAAATTAGATTGTAAAAAAAATATACGTTGTTTTAACTATGTGCTTCCTACTTTTCCGTATATATATGTACAGCTTTCCACTCTTTCTTATCTACTTTTATCTACTTTCTAAAAGTTTCGATTTGTTTTCTCAGCTCGAATCTCACTTTGATGAAACGCGGTGTATTTCGACAAGGGCGGTAAGCAGGCAAATGTTGTAACTGTTGCCGCCATCGTTATTCCCGATTGCATCTCGCGAAAGAGGACCACGCAGAAAATGCTTTTCTCATGATCGTATTTTGCGCCGTCGTAGGATTTCACGTCGTGTGCTAGAAACACGAGCAACGATTTTCCGGCATCTTCCTCTTCATTCTTTTCCAAGTTCGAATAAATCTTTTCGCGTGATCGAAGACGTTGTTTTCCTTAAACTCCGAGTATACACGAGCGCACTTCGCTCGTTCCTCAAGTACGCAAGCGTCGCAAGAAGCGCAGGTTTGCTAAGCGAAATAAATAAAGAAAAATATCGTAGAAAAATTGCGGAAAAATTAAAACTCTTCTGATTCTTAATCCGAACAAGATTTTTGTATCTCTCGGTATGACAACAATGCAATCGCGTGATTCGAAGCCTGTCAGATATTCAGTAGAACGCGAAATAAGCAAAGCGCGAAGTGGGAGAAGAAAAAGAAGGAAAACGAGGAAGTTTATAAAGCAAAAACGGGAGAGGAAGACGAATTCGCGTGTAGCTGTATTTGGTGTAGCCCGTATGTTGAACAAATGTCGAATCGGAAAACAATTTAGACGTGTGCAAGTTGCTACTTGGATGTGACGGCGGGCAATGCGCTCGGGAGGAAAAGGAACGACCAGAAGAGAAACCGAAAAAGGCCTCGAAGAACACCGAGGCGGAAGACGAACAACCGGATAAACTGTTTTCTCAAGAAAGGATACACATAACATAGAAGTGAGGAGGCTATCGCGTCGTGGAATCGCAATAAATAGCTCTGCTGGAAACGCAGCCGGACAAGTGGTTGAAAGAGCAGTCAGGGAACAGACACGAGAGAATGGAGGAAGCGGGAGAGAACGAGACGTGTGTCGATGCGGATAAATTTGTTGTGAAATATCGAAATATCGGCACGCCGCACTGATATCGATTAACGTCGTTAGAATTTATTGTCGTGTTCTCAACGGTATTTATACCGTGATCGCACGTGTTTGGCATGACACATTCCCCTGGAAATATTGAATGTACGTATGGATTTCAGAGCTTTTATATGCTAAAAATGTTTATTATCCACATTCATGTTTAAACTCTTTTTATTTGGAGCGAAAAAGCTGCTTTTGTTATAAGTTTCTAAAATTAAAAGAAAAAAAAATCAAATGAGACGTGAACGGATGAAAAATTTGTCGCAAGAACAAGAGAAGAAAGGTTGTATTTGGCGATAGGAAGAGAAATTCGCGAGAAAACCAGAGCACAGAAGATACATTAACCGGAAGATACATTATAAATAAATGAATCTCATTCCCGGCCGCAAAGCTCGCAGAAAACTGACTAAATAATGTAACACGACGTTGCTCACGCGGCTTACACTCCGTTATGAAAAATTCTGTGGTATCTTGTATGATCCATTTCACACGGCAAACATACTTTAACTGCCAATTATAATAAACAAAACTATAAAAATGTGTAAATGCACGCGTAAGTAATTTAAATCGAAAACGTCAGACATTATATAATCAATTTTCGAATCTTCAAACATTTTCATTCTTTCAAAATATTAAATCTTTCGGATTTTACATAACAATGTTTTATTTTTCTTATATTCCATTAAATCTCTAGATATTATATTTCACGCCAATTTTGTAGACAATGTTTATTCGAAAGACGATGCACAAGCCTTTATGTAGCCAATACAATATACTATAATACAGATATACCGTATTCAAGATTATATTCAATGTTAGTCGTTGGATGGAAATAGCAGGCAAATATAATCAGAGATATTAATGCGCGGGTTGGTCTGCGGACGAATCTTTGACAAAAACAAAAGCAACTATTTGCAAAGAAACTCTAACTGGTTCACCCGGGAGATAGAAAAAGATAAAACAAAAAGAAATAAACCTAGACGGTCTCTCCTAAGGGAAACACTCAGATATTAATCGCAAGGCAGAAAGATAAAAAACAAACGAAAGAATAAAACATAAAAAGAAAATATATTAGAACAATTACTTTATTGACGGCTGACATTCTATTTCGATTGCAATAAATGGAAAAAAGTAATAATGTATGACTGTCTGCGAGAAACTAAATAAGGCGTATTTTGTCAAACGTGTGATATGCATTTCACGATTTGTTATTGTTCGCGGATAAAATACACATACATGCACATTACTAAGTTAAGGCGAAAAGCCTTTATCTAAAAGTTTATTCAGAAAGATTTATCGTAGAACAATAATACGCTTCAAATAAAATATTGATGGCACTCCGTTATTAATTGCGAGACAGAAATAAAAACAAAATGATTAACAGAGGAATCCGTCGCGGGGGAAGAGGACGGAGTATTGCGCGTCAAGCTCGATATCCTGCGATAGCACAGAATGCGTCTACTACACTCCAATATTAATAGCGAAGGGAAGAGGAACGGGCGGAATATAGTTGTTAATGCAAACGGGAGTTGAGAAATTCCTTTCGCGAAACAAAGCCGGGCGTCGCTCTCGACGGTGTCGCTCGGAACTACTTGGACTCCAATAAACACGAAAGAGAGGAAGAAGATGAAGAAGGAGAGACAAATGAAGAGAATTAAGTCGAGACGAGAAAATAAGAACGAGGGCGCAGTCACTTTCTTTCTTTCTTTCTCCTTTCTCTTCAGACATTAGCACGTCGTTAACGTGTGCACGGACATTTCCAATTTTCATTTATGACCCTCGCGCGCGCGCGCGGTTCCGTTGAAAGTTAAACGGGAAAAGTTTCGCTGGTTTTCCGAAAGCCGAATACGAAATGCGAGACGAGCGTTTTCATTTCCGCGAATTTTGCTCGCTAAAAGCAATGTGAACAGGATCGAAGTTTCGGAAGGTAAATTGGAAAGATGCGCGCGGTTAGATCATCATCAATGATCGAACTTAACCCACACTTCGATCTCAGCAATCCTAAACCAGCTAAGGATACGATTTCCGAGACTCGAATATTTTGGTGTATGAAAGAAATAAATAACGAAAAGTAAAAAGAAGAAAGAAAGAAAGAAAAAAACGCGATCAATTATTTGCAGCACTGTAGACATACAATTTTGTAATTATACTCTCTAACACACAAATTCTCATTGTTATAGCGTATAATTCTAGCCACTTTTAATATTATTTCATATTGCAAATTAGAACAAGTTCTACTTTTTGCAAAACTGTTTTTTTTTTCTCTAACATGTAACTGAAGGGTCAAAAATTCACGGGTAAAAAATAACCTCGTGAGTTTGCCGGCGGAGGATTAATTTCTACAATTAAGGGTTTAAAACGCACGTGTAGGAACATTTATCAGCGAGAAAATACATATCGTGAGAATTATGAAATATTCGAATAAGAAAAAAGCGATATCGGAAAGCGGAGCGGTCGAGCACTTATGTTTACACACGTAAGTTCGCAAAGTTCACCATCATCCCAACGCAAGAATGTTTGCCTTGCTGTGCCTTGGACCAGCCCATTAGGTACTTGCCTCATCGCCGCAAGCCGCAAGCCGCAGGCTAACTGAAAATTACCGTGCCACTGAAACCCTTAAAACCGTCCTAGGATTTACGTTGGTGCACGACGCTGAGATGTGCACGCCGCCACGCTACGTCGTTTCCTTCGTACGAGTAATTACATGGCAAAATTAAAACGGAGGATCGTTACCACGTATGCAGTCTGACCCGGTAGATCCCGACCATCATCCTGCAACTATTTTCTCCTCGTTTCCGTTTCATGCGACGCTTGCCACTCGCGCTATTTTTTTTCTTTTGCAACTAATTATGTGTTTCGGTATGCCTTTTCCGCACATAAAATACAGCAGAAATACAGACGTATAAAGAGACTCAAACAAGTTGCAGTCGTAAATACACGACATACAAAAAAAAGTAGCAAAATAAGCTCATGCGCGATGAGACATAAAAATGCAGAAGCTGCTTTTGCCTCTTACAGCGATTTTACTTCTGTTTATAACTTTTATCTTTTCCTTAGTTTTCTCTGTGTTATACGGAAAGAATGCCACTTTGTTACAGCTTCACCTCAATATTCTTATACGTAAAGACATCAATCCTTTCAAGTAGATAGTAGGTTTCTCATCTTATTAAACAGCATCGTGGTATCGCTAAGAGAAAGGAGTTATTATACTCACACATTGAGAAGCATTCGCGTGAAAAGAGCTTAATAAAGCATCCGAAGAAGATTCTTCTTCCTCGCAACGTACATCTGGCACAATGAACGAGTACAATACTGGCGCACAAAGGGGAACAGGAATCGATTCCTCGTGGGATTCCCGGCTAAAGAGCCGAATCCCACGCAGGAAGCAGAGCAAACTACTCGGCGAGTTCTCTGATTAGTTAACAAGCTGAATACCCGCGTAACATTTCGGACCGTCAAGTGAGAGAGACCGTCGGGCAAGGATGACGGTCGTAGCAGTGAAACTCGCCGCGAGAACTTCTCTTAAATAAGCGACCCTTTGACGGAATCATGCGCCGGAGAGAGAGCTGCGTTTTCCCGCGGACTTGCGAATCGGCATACGGAGAACAAATCTATCGTGACATAACTTCGGTAACAAGCGGGTCATTGTAAGCATGAGTAATTCTATCAACTGGCCTCACTCGACTAAGCAAAAGAGAATAGTAACTGAAAACCATTGTTCCAAGTCCAGCAAATGCCTAAACTGACTCGGAGCTTGAGAAAGAGAGAGAGACGTGTCTCAAATATTTAGAGTAATCGGAATTTTGATGTAATTGTACGAAGTTACAGCCATCGATATTTCTTTCAGTTCTGTGTTTGACATTTGAATCATTTCTGAAATTGCTACGAGTCTTTAGCTTTTAAAATATATTTTCTTTCTTTTCTTTTTTATTAAAAAAAAAAAAATTATTTTAAAAGAGAATTTATGTTTCAATAAAGAAACTATTTTTGAATAAAAATTTTATGTACTAAAAAAAAGAATACGTTTAAATTTTTTAAAATTGTGTAAAAGCTTCAGCATAATCGCAATACGTGCGATATAATAATTACTGGTTCTGCTCCTATGAATATGTGTGAGAACTCACACTTACATTCAATTTCTGGTGTAATACCAAACTATGTTCGGCATTAACCGCAAATACAAGCAGCGAACCGTACGTAACTATCTCGTTTTAGCGGGCTGTCAAAATTTTCGATTCAACCGAGATCTCTACCTAAATCCGCACTCACGGGCAACTTGAGGGTCGCGCATGTTTCAACTATAATCTTGCGAACTTGGCTGTTTAGTTTATGGATAACTTTGGTTCAAAGTACGTGAGAAACTCCTTAGTCAAAATATCCTACAAATATACAAACAACGAGACGTTTCAATTTCGGTATAACAAAATTAGTTCAATTTGTAATATTTGCAGTACAAAGCAAAGAAAATTTGAAAACAAATCAAATTTTAACAAACAATTTACTTTAAAAATAATAAAGTTGGCAGCAATAAAAGAGCTTGAAAATTAATTATAACATAATATACATATTAAAATTTAATATGAGAGTGTACAGCAATTTTGTAATATTAAAATTTAATATAATTACCTATATCTCTAGTTTTTAAGTTCATTTATTTCATTAATTAAAATTTTCTCATGTGATTCACATTGTATTCAGTTTCTTTGATAACAATTTTTTAATTTCTATTCAATTTATTTTTTAATCCGACTTAAATTGTATTTTTTTACAATTCCTATCGGTCCCTGCCCTGTTTTGGTATATCCAATAACTTCCGATTGAAAAGACATATCACGCGAAACAAACAAGAATATTTTATCGAATATGAATAGTCAAAACTTTCATTTAGTCAAAACTTGTTTTTATCCAAACAGATATTCGATGTCTTTATCGATATACATGCAATTCATACTTAATTTCCATAATTTAATTCTTGGCATCCATTTTCGAGCCATTGATATCATTCTAAAACGTCACCAGCACGCATAAACATTTTCGCTAGAAATTCTCGCGGAAATTATCTCTCACCTGGCGACGTCCAGCTGGAAACGCGATTACAAACACATTTTTTCCAAAGGGCGCGCGACATCCGTTTATCGCGGCTCATGACGTATTTTTTTTTCTTTTTTTTCTGTCACCGTCGTCGGTATTTTCAATTTCACGCGAAGCCATTGACGCAGCCAAGCCGATAAGACAACACGTAAACCGCACGGCGGTGGACAAGCGCGCGTTATATCGGCGCTAATTTCGAAATATCGGAAATCTTAGCGTGCTACAGTCATGTTTCGCGAAAAAAGGAGGTCACTGAGCTAAAGACAAGCATTTACATCACTCTCTCCCGGGTACGTACACCCGTTACTCGATGCCGTGAGCGTACCAAGTTTACCTTTAACTTCGAACTCGCGGCTGGTCGGATATATACGCTGAATACATACACACACACATACATATGCACACGTGCATCACATGTCGAGGTAAACAGCTATCGTCCAGGTTTATCTGCGAGCTGCGGAGCCCGCGGCAGAATTTTATACACTTTTCTTCAAGCTAACGTCGCCCCTTAAGGGTATAATCGCCCCGTAGTTGCGTTGCGGTATGGTCCGAAATTAGCGGGTGCTCTAGCGGTGAATGAATTAGCTCCTAAAGATTATGGTAGAGAAGCAATCTTTTGAGAATAACGACTTCGTTACCACGTCCGATTACTCACGCCCGGGCTGGATAATTTTCGAGAGCGTTAAAAGAAGAAGGGAAAGAACGTGTTACTGCCGTTCGGAAAGATCGTATGAATATTTCGAAGACGAACACTCTGAGCTATTACACAGAAGAAGTTTTTACTGGTAAGTAACGGGCTGTTTCAGAGATTTAACGAGCCGTTTTTCACTTATCGCACACTTTTCGACTAACGCGAGATCGATTTTTCTTTAGCGACGCAGCTCTGAGAGATTATCATTCGTCAGATACGTCCAACTTTCCGCATTAAGTGTTTTGCGCTAAATCATCTCACCTAAATATTACAAATCCCTTAGAGTAAATACCACACTAAGGAAAGTTATTAAAGAATAAAGTTTTACTATCTGTTTACTCTTCCGAAACTTGGTTCGCGAAGAACCATAAATTTTCAATAGCTCGTAACTTGCAAACTGTTCGTCCCGCCTTCGACGTTTCCGGTATTTATTTGAACAGAGTTATACACGGAAAAAAATATTTGCTAGAACAGCAAAAAATTAGTTACTATATGGCCAGCAAAAAGACATTTGTTGAGATTATTGAGATTTTTGTTTTGTCAACAAAACATTTTGTTGATAAAACAAACAATTTCGTAGACTCAACCATTTTCCTTGCTGACCATATAATAGCAAAACTTTTTTTTTCCGTGTAATATTTCACCAAAACAACTTTTCAGACATACCTAGATTCTTTGATCTTCAAAACTTTAGCGCAAAACTTTTTAGCATGTTCTTAAGAAAAAGAAAAAAAAATAGATAATTATATTCTCTCTGCAGACTCTACTAATTCACAGCTTGTGAACCGAAGCGCTTTATATAAACGAGAAGAGGAAAGATAGAACAACTGAAATCGCCCGGAAAAAGTGAAGATCTTCGGAAGGATGTCATGATCGTGGGAGAATTACGGGGGAGAATTACGATTTACGCGCGGCGACGGAAAAATGTAGTCAAGAGCAAAATCTTCAGGAGCGATCGTCATCATTCATCCGGCGATGTAGCGGGAAACGAACGCATCTACATCGCGCAATACGACGGCGCTATCTTAACGGCGGCCAACCTAGTTTGCGTTCCGCTATCGGCAGAACCGCGCCAAATGACCTGGCACTGAAAGATCGCGCGAAATCACATCGCGCGCGACGGCAGACGGACGGACGAACGGACGAACGGACGGATTCGTCGATCGGCGTGTCTTTCGGAGTAAACGATCGACTCTCCGCGTCGCGCCGCGCCGACGAGTCGTTATCGGAGCGTTCACGTGCGAGGCGCAGCTGATGAATGGTCCCGCTCGCCAAGGTACGGTCCCGTCACGCGAGACGTTATTTATAACCTGCCGAGAGGTGGAAAGGGTGGAAGGTCTGTACGTCATCCCGCAAGCGGGACATTCCTATATTTTTTTTTCTCTCTCTCTTTCTCTTTTTCTCTCTCTTCATTTTTGAGCAAACGTCCGCCTTCGTGGTCACGCCTTCGCGCGATCAGCGTCTGAAACGAGCTCATATCCGATACATGTCGTGATGCGTATCGTACACTCTACACCACAGTCGTCTTCGCGGCTTCGACGACAGCACGGAATTGAATTCACTGTGAACACACACAATTTGATAACGGAAAGAGAAGGAAAGAAAGAGAGAGAAAGAGGGAAAAGAAGAGGGAGATAGAGAAAGAGAGAAAGAGAGAGAGAGATTAATGCGCGCACCGTACCCTTTTTCTTTATGACTACCGCAAACGAACTGCACCGACGACCAGCCGAGCGAAAATACGTTTGCTGCACGTTCTATGTGTCAACCCTTGCGGCGTGCAAATGTTTAATTATTTACCAATAATGACGGCAAATTGAGAGCATTGATTTGCTTGTCACATGGCCCCCGGTATAAATTTCACTCCGATTACGCGCGCTTTCTTCATTGGCGTTTGTCGTTTTAAATAAAATATATTGTTTTTGAGAGAAAGAGAATAAATTTTGAACAGAAATTTGTTGGAATAATCATTGACATGTCCCGTATGCGACGTGCTTTTATTACAAAATTTAGAACCTCCTTTAACCTCTATTTATGTGTTAATGAGAGGTAAATTGTGTTTGTTAAAGCATGCGTGTTTTGTGTGAATAAAGTAACATATACGTGCGGTAAAAATTAATGAGATTGAATTAAATTAAAAATTCCACGGACACACAGAGTTTCGTGCGAGATTATAAAAGAGTATATCGAAGTCTACACCGTAGAGTTATATTACGCGGGAATTATTATGATTACATTTGTATTTCAACAAATACAAATTTACATTAGAAATTGTATATAAATATGAACGTATAATATACTAACAGAAACGTTTCTCTTTCTCTCTTTATTTAAATTATTTAATTAACGTAAACTTTCAATTCTTCTTTTCTATTAAACTAAAATTTTTATCAAAAAATTGTTCCACAAAATTGAAGTCAAAGGGAGAGAAGTTTTTTATATTATACACAAATACATGTGTAAAAGTTAAAAAACAATGTTTTTTATTGTTTTAGTTGCAGAATGTTGAAAATATTACTTGCCTATATACGTATCTGTCGTCAATCGTAAATTCTTTATCTTACGGAAGTAGTGATGTATGTGTATCTATCGCTATATATAGCATCACTTGCAAGTAATGTTACGTATTTCACGTGAACACATGATGTACTTTCATGCGGATACACCTTAGTGCTGCAACCACTGACATACTGCAACATCGCATGATCGTTTAGGCTCGCCCAAAGCCTGAATATCCACGATCGCGTCGACATGCAAAATGGAGACGTGAGTTAATATTCAAAGCCTCTGTTGACCTTATCATGGACGTTCGAATATTTACTGAAGCTCTAGAAATGTTGCCGATCTGTACACATTCATTATGCATCATGTACCATCTCGAAGACATGGTAGATTTATCATTAAATCTACCATGTATACTAAGCAAAATCGTGCACAGAGTTAACTATATGTATATATATCATATATACATTTCTGTGTTGAATAATTTTACATTTTATTACAATTTATTGAATTATTTCTTAAAAGAATATCTTACGTGCTTTCTTTGGCTGTTCTACAAAAAAATTCGAACAATATTCACGACTGAAAACGTTAATGATTGTTACGTACGCGAATCGGGATGGCAGATTTCTATTTTCACCGAATGGGAAGTAAAAGTTTCAGAGCGTTTTCAGCACAGTGAAAAAGCGCTATCGAGGGAAATGGTGGCGGCCGGTCGCGTTCGGCTGATTACTACTGGCAGCTTAAAAGCAATGATACGCGCAAACGTAAATCAAACGATGAAGTATTTTCAATACGCGGTCCTCAATTCGGGCCGCGTTAAGTCGCGTCGAATAACGGTAGGAAAATCTCTCGCGATATTTACTTTCATTTTGTCGCGACGCGGTAAACCAGTTAAAAGTTGTGAATCGTGGCAAATTTACGCGTAAATCGGGAACGCACGTTCCACATAAACAAACGTCGGATTTGGACTTTAGACGGTAAATCTGTGTTTTTATTTAACGAACAGGATAAAACGTGAAGTTTTTCCTTTATTATATTTTTCCAAATGTTACGAATTTCATTTGTATTAAATATTTTATTTTATGTATGAGTAAGTTATATGTAATAACTATAATCTCTCGATCCTCTCAAAAATGATTTGGACAACATATTAATAAATCACTTAAGCATATTTACGCAAACTGTGCTTACCGAGAAACATCACTTTTGTTCTCTCAATGAATGCGCTAATTCCGTTTATATACTTCTCGGTGTTCAACATACCGGATAGTCATCATACTTGATGATCAAATATATCAACAATAATAGGTCAAAGAACAGAAAGGTTCGAAAGGATGAATTCAAAACCACTCGAACGCACATCGATGTACATTCATATCCAATAAAAGTTTATTGTTATTGAATGCTACTTGCGACATAATTAACAATCAAAACAATCGTCCGCTTACTCGCTTCGTCACTCCCGGTATTCATTCGTAGGTACGCGAAAGTAATCCAGGATAGGACAAGAAGATGCGAAAATGTAGATGCGATTCCAATGTCGTACGCTGCTCCGGTAATGTACGATGTGAACTGACAAGCGACGGTTTGAATCGCATGACGTCACCTGTGCGCTCGCGCGTACACACGGTTAACTTCGTCTACGTTCCCTAGCGCGTTGCATCGTCCTTGTGAGATATATTGAGAATATTATCATCGAAATTACTGAGATCGTAATAAAATATTAGATCACTTGATATTCTCGATACGAGCTGTTCGATATTCTTGTCACGAGTTGTGAAATGCGAAACGCATGTAGAAAACGTATCGTTTCGCCGAACGACAAGATCGTCGAACGCGATGCACTGCTGAATATCAAGACAAATGTTAACTGCACATAAGAAGTCGAATTAATAAATTGATTGCTTGTTGATAGATTAGATAGTAAAAATTTTAGTAGCTTGATATAAATAATAGTTATTATTAATAATAATTTGAATTGTAAATTATACATGTTCTAATATTCAAAAAATGCTGAAAAGATTTTTGAAATTGACACGTTGTTGTCGGTTTACTGTTTATGAATTAATCTACTGATGATCGAAATCTACTGCTTTTTCGATAATAATCTTTCTTAATTTTAAACCACGTCTATTGCATCTCTCCGCGATAAGAATGTACGTCAGTATTTTTCAATGTTGGTTCACCGTGCAAAAATAACGCTCGTCACGACCACGGATCGATATAGCCGACGAAATAAAAATACGAGCAATTTTCAAAATTACCAATATATTTTCGTGCAAAAGCTCATGTATCGATGACATACTTTAAAAACGCAGCTGACGTATCCGCCCGTATCAATTGGATCGCTGATAGTACGATTAGTTCCACTCAATACTCTCTCCCAGTACTTATTACGTTTCACTTTTCGTGAAACAGAATTTCCATCATTTCATAGTCACCGTAGTTCTTGTTTATATGTTTACACGCGACCTGCGTTAAAACCAAACATAAGTTATCTAATTTAAATATCGTCGAAAGAAAAAAAATTATTTTAACAATAATATTTCTCTATGCTGATTACGTTTTCTTTTATGCAATTCGTGCGCAAAACAAAAACCGAAAAAAAATTGCAAGTATACTTTTTGGATGTCGATCGAAGACACTTGTATCTTCGTGCGATTCCACGATCGGCACGTATGGCGCACGACTTTGTAAGAATATTCTGAAACTTTTATGCGTATTATTTTGTATTCCTACAGCGTGTTTCTCGTTGTATTTTTCTTTATAATTCGTATTCCTGTTTCTTTTAGCTGAACTACTTGCGTTGCTCGAGTTCGTGTTACTACTTGCATTTTCGAAGTCTCGTATTCTTCAGTAGACAGCTTCGATTTCTGGTGATATTTAAGAGAATCGGTATTTCTCGAATACAAATATACTCGCAAATATACAAGAGTGCAAAACAATATTTTCACGTGCGAAAAAATAAAAGAAAGTATATAATAAATGCGTGCGTAAAACCAAGTTGTGAGTAATAAGAAGCAAATTGTTTTAAACTGATAGTATCCAAAGTTATTGTTACAATTTTGCGCCGAGGTTCTTTGTATTGAAACATAAAATCAAAACGAACACACCTAAATTTTACGCTCAATACAGTACAGTGTATAAAATCTAATCAATTTTTCATAAAAGTAGTTTTTTTCATAAAAGTAGTAAATTTAAACAAATGCACTATAAAATATTTCTTTGTAAAAAATACCCAATAAAACAATTTTAAATTTGTAAATCTGTGAACGATCGTGTTTTATTTAAAATCTTTAAAAATTAAACAGTGTAGTTTTACTCCCGATTTTTATCATTTTGATTTATAAAAAGAAAAGGTAAAGTACGCGTTTTAGTATTTAATAATGACAGAATTAGCGTGATTTTTCGACCGTGATTTTTTATAACACTTTCTTTAACTTAAGTCTATAGTTTTTAAAATATTTTTGTGTCACTTTAGAATGCAATTTTACGTTAGCTGTACAAAGACTCTTAAGAAATTTAAAAACTAGAATATCAAGCAAGAATCAATTTTCAAGTCTAGTAGTTTTCTCTGCGTCATCGAAACTTTTCATATGTCGGCTAGAAGAAATCTCAAAGCTCGACAGTGGAGAGGGTCTGTCATATATTCGTGATTGGATTGACAAGTATGTGGAGACGCAAGTAAATCTTTAAGCCCATCGCAGCGTCTCTCTTCTAAGTGTATCGTAGATTTTGTACCTTGATTCTGCACTCCTTGCACGCTCTGCCACAGTTTCTGCTCGTGACACACAGTGCCGTACGTCCTGGAGGATAAGGAGAAAGGGTGAGAAGCGCGAGAGAGGGAGTGACGAAGGAGAGGTTTCTCTTACCACACACATGCACACGTGCGTGTGCGTGCCCGCTTCTGAACGAATGTGTGTCGACGTTCTCTCCTGCCTAGAGCAAGAGAGCGAGGGTGTGTGCGCCGGCGTGTGTTTCTCTGTGTGTGGGTGAATCCGTGGATCTTCTGCGCGCTCCCATCGTCACAGGGGGGTGGATCGGAAACGCGCATGCTCCCACGGCCGAGTATCTCCCAGTCAGGGTAAATCTGCCACCGAAACAAGACGTGGTGCGTGTATCGTTATGTTATATACAATGTCGCGTACACGAACAATCGCCGTGACGATTTCTTAAAATAGCGCGACGTTGAACTTCTCGCATGGCGAGAATCGACATGAAAAACCGCGGAGGGTGGAGTTTCGAGGTGATCGTCGAAACGTAATCGACGCGGCAAGAGAAAGTCAACGAAAAAGGTGGAAGAAAAATAAAAAAGAAGAAGAAGAAAAAAAAGACGGCAAACTCGTAAGAGAAAACAATTTCCGAGATGATGAATTATTAACCGTCGCGAAAGAGGTGAAATTATACGTGAGTGAATATGAAAGTTTCACGATAAACTGAGAACCTCCCTGCAACCACTGACTACGCGATTTTTAGTAATCACGAACGACGGAACAAAAGTGCATACGAGAGTTTACCTCTCAGCGTTTACTTTCAAACTGGCAAATCGCGCGCAATCGATCGATATAGCTTCGACGATAATTATCGATCGTGAGAACTTACGATTGTGTTTTCGACTGTCGCGTTTCGCTATGTGGCTCACAACTTCGCAAAAATCTTTAATGCCTCCGAAGAACCTGTCGTGTCGAATTCGCGCGTGGAGAAGCGCGACAGGTCGAGGACCTTACACGAGCAGTGTGTGCAAGCGAAGTGGACGATAGATGGAAAGTTTCGCGGCACGCGGCACACCGCCTGTCGAAGGTTTCGCCATAATCATTTCCGGACGCGTTATCGCCTACGTGGCGGTTGCTACAAAGGATACTCACCTTGTAGAAGTATATGCATCCTCACGGCGACAGACTAGATTGCGTGTCTTACGGAAAAGCGCTGTTATCCCGGTATTTTATCTTTCTGAACCGATCGCGTAGTGAGCGGCGTACGGATTGAAATTTCAAACTAATCGGCTAATAAGCCGCCGACTTCGTTTCGTCGCAAATGCGATTGTGAGCAGTGCTCGGTTAAAAAGTCATAACGAGACAAAACAAAAATATTTATATATAAAGAGAGAGAGAGAGAGAGAGAGAAACATTATTTTGTGTCATGTGAGTGATGGATGGTGATAGAAGCGATTTCATGTGGATGATGTGAATCTTTTCAGTATCAAAGTGCAAACGTCTCCAGAAACAGTCGCGGAAATGGCTCTGAGATGGCAAGCGAGGCTCTCGATTGCTGCCATACTCTTCATGTGCACGGAAGGTAATTACTTTTCCGATGTCTTTGCATGACCAGCGTTCACGATGAGAAAAGTGGATGACTTTGTGGCGTGCTTTCGCCGAGTTAGGTGACCGTGGGGAAATAGCGAAAGAGCACCTCAAATCATGAATGAGATACGCGACAATATCATATTTAGGAGTTGGCATCAATGTGATCTTGTTGTACATACTCGGATTCTCAGCGTTTTCCCATGTCTCCCAGTGCATTGTTTTTAATCGCGAGTGTAACTTAGTGACAGAAATGACATCATTATTTAACTTATTTTCTCACTCTCTCTTATTAGTATTATTGACAGCGTTTTCAAAAATTAATAATGTTAAATTTGTACTTTTTTTTTAAACAACATTTTTGTCACATTTGTGCATTTATATACGTGCGCACGAGATTCTTTAATATAAAAATGGGCTATTTAATATCTGAAAAGTAACGAAGAGAGCGATATTTCATGACACAGATGAAATCTCATTTACTAGCACCGCCTAAGATAATTAAGATTCGGTTTAATTACGTTAATTGCATTCGCGACATTTGCCATTCGAAAAAGGAAGAGAGATTTATGACTGCTGTTCTAGTCAAAGAGCACGAGAGATAGGAGAAAGAAATGTAGAGATTTATGTGGCTCATGTTTGTGCTTCGTAAACGAAGAGGAGGAAGTCGATTGTTTGCTGTGTTTGCTGTGATACCCGTACAATACCTTCACCCTCGTATGTTCTCGATGTAAACTGAGAAAGCGCAGATGATTTATAATTTTGATTTTTTGATGGTGGTAAATGTAGGCGTGTGTATATATATATATATGTAGAAACACGAGAAACGCAATTTTTCCGGAAATAAACCTTTTTTGCGAAATTGCAGTTGTCATTTATTTGTGCGTATTTAAATAAGCTGGGTGAAAAATTTGCTATGCTCGGAAAAACGGAATTTTCAATTTCGCACCGTGCGCGATAGCTTTAATTTCCCTTCAAACAATACATTTCTTTTGTAACGCGATTGTGAGTTAATTAGAATTTAATGAAATGTGCGCAAAATTAAAGTCGTCAGTTTACACCAAACCAAAATTCTGTACAAACAGACGGTTCGGTTTTTGCATTATCAACAAAATTAGCTGAGATAGAAACTAATTATATTTGCGATAAATACAACAAAAGGAATAATGTTTAATAATCCTTACGATGGAGCGAGAAGTAGAGAAAAGTTATCAATAAAATTATTAGGAGCTTATAATAAAGTTCATTAGAATATTGAATTTCTTATAAAATGAGGTAAAGAAAAGTGAGAAGAGAGATGAAAAGAATATGATAAGGCTATTTAGTATTACGTGAAAATATCTGAAAAGTATGTAGCAACTTCGCGACTTTGCATATTAATGTACATATATACTGTATATATATAAAATACTCGCTTTTGGAATATAATATTTAATAGAGTATGATATATAATATTCAGCATGTAACATGTCTTTCTCTCAAATTAAAATGAACGCATTAGTGATAGACAGTTTAAATGACACTTTAAATTAATGTACAAAGAACTATGTTGGCGAAATTTGACAAAGAATATTTAATTATTTAAATATAGCATATATACATGTATTTATATTACATGTATTTATATGCAAGAAATAACGAAACTAATTTCAACAGTTCGTAGTGTGTGTACATATAAAGTTCGTAATATTATTTCAAAATTTCAAATCGGTATACATCTCGGTAAATGGAGAGAAAGTAATAAAAGTATATTCTTGTCGTTTCATCGATTAATTAAAATGATTAATGTATGTCTTAAAGAAAAGAAGAAACGGTTAATTTACGTCACAAATGAATAATGAGGAACATCTCCTGTGACGTATAAATCATAAATTATTATGTTACATAAAAAGTAAAAACAGCATATATTCTCTTGCTCGTACAAAATGAGGAAACATCAATGACGTTAATATGAAAATGTACGTTATTTTTTTTTTTTAATGCCATTTATATGTGGCGTATCGTGTAACGATTGCAACGGTGCGCAGTAATTTCCTAATGCTGCAATATGTACAGCGCCTGCATGCGGAACAAAGTAACTTTAGACGGTTGCTTAGCGCATGTATCGTATATCGATGCGACACAGGTGTTTCATATAAAATAAACGTGCCGGTTACATATTTGCAGCATTTCGTATGATAACAACAGTCAAGCTTTGTAACAACATATTCTGTTTATATTCACAAAGTTATCGTGGAATAATAACACGTGGCTTGTGTGCTTTGATACAGCAACATTGTGTTGTTAATATTACAATATAATGTATTTTTGTTTTATCACAGCTTGTTTCTGTGATGATACACTCTCTTTTAACGTTTAAAGAAAAAAATAGTATAAAAGAAATAAAATGGTTTTCATCGCGTTGTAAATATTTTGATTAAAACAAAATAATTTCGAGATAAGCAAAGTATATTTTAATAACAAAATAGGCGTCAATGAACTTGTTAACACGTGCTGCGCGCGACGTTTATCGTGTGCGAGAAATATCGAGATCACGTACCGGCGCTACTTGTGCTCGCAGTAGCGTAGGGCGTGTTGTAGAAAATAACGGAACGGCACTTGGCGACGTGAAAAGAGTTACTCAATTGAATCCACGGTATCGGACGATAAAATGAGTGCTGCTAATGGAATTACCGGCGCGCTTGCATGCGTGCGACGCAAATTTATCGTATGCATTATTCATATCTCGGTCTAAGTCGACCAATGCTGTCGATGGCGTTTGTGTGAGAATAAAACGTTTCTTCTTTTCAAATATATACACACATTGATCTTGCAGATGAGGAATGTCGCTCAATATCGATCATCACGATGTTGCACACACGATGCGCGCGATGAAAAAGTCATCATTGAGAGGCCTCCGTAGTTGTCGTCGTAGTTGTCGTAGTCGTCGCCATCGTGCCGTTATATTTCATAGCCTCGCTTCACACCTCGTTTGCGCCATTGTCGTTCTAGACGAACAACTTTCGCAATTTCATTCGGCACCACGGACTGCGACAA